>JXSR01S000046.1:8247-24896 GCA_000969725.1 Ophiothrix spiculata
ACTCACCCTTTTCGATGTCGATCTCCTTTGCGTCTTCGTGGGGGCTGTGTTGCCCCTGTGTCCTGCGTGTCACCGGTATTAGTGTTACTTGTGTCAATACCAGTCTTACACGTTTTTCTCCTTTTCCCCACATTTGGCGGGCAAAGTTCAGGTGGTATTGTCAGCTTTGGTGCTTGTGTCTGATGCAGAAGAGCCAACTCTCCATTTTCATTTTTTACAATCATAGGTTTGAGGCTGAAAAGATTTTAAAAAGGACGTATGAAGCAAATTTATGCTAACAAAGTTTAGTTAGCCACTCTTACGACTTATTACTACATGGTGTCCACGAATGATTAATACCCGGTTTCAAAAAACCAGAAAAAATATTAAATCGTAATTTTTCATAAAACCAACAGCTTTTCTTCAATAGTGAATAAGTCTTCTACATTTTTCATAGGTTTCATCAAAATATCAAGCTTCATTGCTTTGTGCGATGACGTAATTGAAAATCTAGGCAAACGTATTTGATCCGAGTACAAATAATCATACAGTAAGATAAATACTTGTAATATGCACACTTACGTATGTTTGTAAAGTTTAATAAATACAACTTGACCAATTTCAAATCTTTTTTCTTTGGTTTTGTAATGTTCTATGATCTACAAAAAGCATTACCTTGGAGACTTCTTAATCTATTCCTACACAAAATAGCGAGATAGCCTGAGTCACATATGGAGCAAGAAAGCATCATATTGGCGGGCGAGTTGATGAACCACAGTTCTTTTGATTATGTCAACCTACTTCGGCGCGTTGAGGTTTCCGTCGACAAAAACTTGTCCTAATATTGAGTTGGTACTCATAATACCCACCCACACTACTCATTTCTGGTCGTCATTAGCAATGTCAAATGTAAAGTTTCTAGGCGTGTTTCCCTTAGGCGCGTAACATCTAACATTATTTTGTACTGGTCATTGTAAAGCTGTTCAACCAAAATCGTTATTTCATTCTCAAGAACATCCTTTATATCAATCAGTGATAGTATCACAGTCAATGAATTAAACCTATTTTACGTTTATCCTTTAGAAAAGTAAAAGATGATTTCAGTATCAGTTTTGACTGTTTAAGTTCAACAATTTCTCTGATTCCCATTTTATAATTAGCAAAATATACAACTTTCCACAGGAACATGCGAGTTAAAAAATTCAAAATTCTTCAGAAACCTTGAGACATGTGTAATTTGAAGAAAAAAAAATTGACCAAAACCTTACCCACTTGCTTATTTAAAAAATCCGATAGCTAGGTATAAATCATTCGTGGACACCCTGCACATCAATAGAAATCACAGTAGGTATAATTTAGCGAGCTTTCGATTTCACATATGGATGGTGATGACGGATCAACGGGCCACATCCAATGCGGTTGGTGCGATATGCAATTATTTAACTTAATATAGATTGTAGGGAGCAGTCAATGTAAAGATTTAAAATTAAATCTTGAAGTTTCAAATTCGAATCTAATACATTAAGAATTTAAATCTTTCAGATTCAAAGGTTAATCCTTAAACAGATTGGTCCCTAACCGCTAAAAGTTATATATATTTTGGAATTAATCCCTTAAAAACAAAGTAACATGACATTATACTTACGGTCTTGGACAGTGTATATGACATGCGACGCTCGCGACGAGAATGAACACACCAAATACGCATACTATACCAACCAGGATAAATTGCCACCTCTTTCTGACATGTGACTGTAAAATATAGGTATAAAAAGGTATAAATCAATTTTAGAACTTTTGTAAATTATACTGAGGTTCCTGTATAAATTAAATGTGAAAGCAAAATCGGCTTCACTGTGACTGCCCTCCGGAATATGTTCCACTACCTTCACACCAAACATGAGCATAGGACTTTTTGTTCTTGAGTTACAATTGTAAATGTGCAAGTTTTTATCCAATGAAAACAGAGGCCTTGAAGAACAGTGATGTTGCCTTATTCCCATAATGTCACCAAAAATGGTGACGATTTCCTGGCAACAGCTTGCATGCTTTGTATCCTCTGGAAAGACGCTGCTTAAGATTATCATTATCACCAAAAACGAAAATAATGAACGTTTATCATAAAATAATTTCATGCAAAATAAAATAATGCAAGATATCATTACATCTTTTAACTTACCACTTTCATGTACTTCAAATCGCTCTCCGTGTCTCCTTCCATGACATGACATTTAGCATTTGTCTAATATCCATCTATCTATATGCTATCAAATATTATTAACTGTCTCAACACAGCACTCCCATCCAAGGCGACTAACATTACGACCACAACTACATTTATATATATACACAATTTTGAGTTGAGATAATGAACAACGACACGTTTTCTAATTCGATTAACCCAATTTTAAGCAATTGACGCATTCATTGTCCGATTGTATGTTGAGATGATGTTCTGTAGAGAAATCAGGACTGATAGATATGAGAACATTCATTAGACAAGTTTGAACTCGACGTTAAATTGACTTATATCTCTCTAGGTCGAGATATAATAACTCGGCATTTGATAAACTGGGAAATTTAATCAAACCCCTCTATTATTGCAATATCAAAGAGGAAACCCCCGAGGGTCAAGGAGACTAATTCACTGGCTTCAACATTTAGTATTAGCATATCCCTTAATCATGATTTAAAATACGAGTATATCCCCTTGACCAGAGCGAAAAAGCTATGATGTAGCCCGGGTGATGTAGCAAACATCACCATGTTTGTTATCTTAGATTCTGCAACCATGCAAAATATTGGAAAAGTGTAGCTATGTGTAATACAACGAAACAAAATTCTCGACATTTTTAATTTTGTAAAACGATGTAATACAAATGCAAGTCCATTTTGCAAATTTGGTCTCATTTCAAAATACTAAAAGTTGACACTAAATCAAATCCAATAAGCTTCATCATTTATAATTGTTGTTTAAACGCTAATCAAATAATAATGGAATTTTAAAATGCCGTACTAATTTAATTTGGGCCACCAATGATTTGTTTTGATATACAGCTTAGTAATTCTGCTTGACGCACCACCACATATATATACGCTGGTGTGTCGATCCATCATGTCCATACATGAAATACTTTGCAATAATATAATACAAATCAGTTTGTCCCGATGAGTTACAGTACAGATGAAAACTTCAAATTATTATAGATGGTGTAGTCTATTAGACCATCCGATCAAAATATTAATTTAACAAATCAGTAAAACATGAAAATAAACTCGTGTACATAATAGGTGATTTCAATATTATCTTATTAAATAATGATACTCACGGGTTAACAAGTAAACCTCTGCATCTGTAATGTTGAGGTATCGTAGTTGTTTTTGTTGTTATACATGTATAAGTATCAATATCGAACATGGTCTTGGCCTTGCGCCAGAAATAGCTCCATCAAAATTCAGGGATCTGTTTCATATTACTTTGAAAAATAATAAAAAACGTATTTTTTTTCTTCAAAAACTGCTATACATATTGAGGAAAGTTTGGTATCATATGAAATGTCTGTTTATACTATATTCTTATTTGAGAAGGGACATTTTCATGAGGACTGACGTGGGATCTGGTTGGTGAAGAGCAAATTGAATTACACATAAAATTTTAAGAAAGTAGGGATTTTGTAAGTACACGTCTTGTAAAAAGTAAAAATGTTGGGGGTCATGATTCTTAGTACATAGTTCAATGAAATATGTATGGTAATAGAGATTGTATCACATTTTCGATATCTTATCCTAATTTATTGGTTTATAATGGTTTTCGAATTTTTATTTCTGTATACATAACTGTACAAAATATGCGTCTACACTCGAAAACTTTAAAATGGTATACCACGTGTATCAAAAAAAAAATTGTGCACGGATTAAAACTGATTTTGACCTTGATAAAAGCACCAAATCATAATTTTCTTGTTATTGTAGTAAAGCAAATTTAATAAGCTTTCAAATGCAGAAAAAATGATGGAAATCGTTTGAAAAATAAAAAAGATATGACCAATTTTGTAAGTATGTCTCTTTTTCTTCCATTCCAATTGGATTTACACAGTTAAGCAAGATATTACATATCACAATTACGGGTTATGGCATTATGATAAAAGCTAAAAGTACTCACAAAATCGGTCATATCCTTTTTATTTTTCATCCGATTTTTATAATTTTTTCTGCATTTGAAAACTACTAAGAAAATTATGATTTGGTGCTTTTATCAAGGTCAAAATCAGTTTTAATCCGTTCACAATTTTTTTTGATACACGTGGTATCTTTTGACTGGGTTGGCGTATTTGGTAAAAGTTACACATTTTCTGAAAGGAAATTTGACGAGAAATCTGATAATGCCATTAATTTTCAGGTGGTGCATCCATGAAAAAAATTAAGATCGATTAAATGTCTATAAATGTTATGAATTGTTATATGGTTTTTGATCATCCTCTACAATCTTACCACAATAAAATTTTCTACAAAATTATATACTATCATTATTTTATCGAAGGCAATCATTACATGCTTCAATTAACATTTGCTTCATCTAGATACACTATTCTCTGACAAAATCTCATGGTGTCGAGTTGGTTGATCAAAATGCACAGATATTTTATTTTGCACCCTGTATAAATTTTACCCATCCTATATATAATTATGCTTTTTCAGTAAACATTAAAATCTTTGGAAAATAAGCTTTCCAGTTATATACAGTGTGTCCCAGAATGAAGTTATCAAGATTTCAATGCCTCATAATTCAAAAACTAAAATTCCCCAGACACTGAAAGTTGCTGACTTTCATGCTTGATGTCTTTTCTTGCTTTGGTGCAAAAATAAAGAAAATCCGTTCAATTATTATCTAGAAGTGTGCGTTTGAAGCTCCAGAGGGGTTTTGACACTTTCCCCAGTTTGGAGAGGTTGTAAAAATCCAGCGGTTATTTGCAGCGGAAGTATATAAGCTTGGATGTCATCTTTACCCAACATTTTTGTTTTGTTTCGCATGTTGCCTCTCCTTGATGATGCCTTGGAGTCTTAATAAAGGTTCAGCAGAATGTTATAAGTCGGCTTCTACCTTGGCATCCACACGCTTCTTTTTTTCAATTCCTTCTTTCATATCTGATACCATAAGCTTCTTATTTTCTGACATATTTAAGATGGGCTACTTATGCAATGGGAATATCTCGCTCCTGGAAATGGTAAATAAATCTTTCCATTGTTTCAATGATATCTGCACTTTCCAGGTATTGGTCAATCATGATACCCTTTTCTACATTGACCAATGAGGTATTATATTTGCTTTGAATGACCTTATTCCTACAACCACTGCTACCAGTTAAGCAGCCCTTTAGCGTATTTTCAAAAGGCCCACTGAATGATTTTCCTAAACGATTACCTCATAAAATATGTTAAATGAGTTTACATATGAAAAAGAACCAGATTTAGATTAATTATAATCTTGAAAACAAAAGACACTTATAATTGGACAAATATTATCACGACTGTCTGTAAAGATGGCGTTCTTCTTTGCATGGTTATGCTGCAAATCTCCGTGGAATTTTTATATACAACTTTCCAAAACTGGGAAAAGTGTCCAAACCCTATAGAGCTTCAAATGATCATTTCTAGAAAACAAATGCATGGATTTTCTTCATTTTTGCACCACAGTTAGTCAAGACATTGATCATGATTGTCACTAAGTTTCATTGACTGAAAATATTTGTTTTTTGAATTCTGGGACACACTGTATATTTTGTTGGTCTAAGTGCACTCATTAAAAGTTACAATCCGTTGAATGCAAAATTGGGTTGTTTTTCCCAATGTTTTAATGTAAAACACAAAATGCGACCAGTTTGTGACATCAACTGGCCTTATTAACAAACTTTGCAAGATTTAGGTTTTTTTGCAGGAAAACCTGCCAAAACAAAAATTTTGACATGTTCGCAGGAATGTTTGCAAAATCCCAAGGATGCGCATGCGTGAGTACTATTGAACACAATTTTTGTATTGAGGATTATTATTGAAAGAGGATTTTGACCCCATACTCAAAAGAGGTAACCTATGAACAATCATGCCTAGTTCATCATGTTCATGCCCAAATTTTACAAACTTCCTATTAATTATTTTTGAAGGCAGTCATCCATACACATACGAGCTAGATTCATGTCAAAGGATGCAGCACAATGCATTCTCGAAGTATGTTAAAGCCATCTTGTAGTTTGCTCAATAAAATGTTCAAACTTTCTATTGATTACTATATTTTATTGACTCATCTGGCAAGTGAAATGGACTTGTTTCAAGAATTGTGTATGAGCACCTTTACTTTACATGGTGTCTAGAAAGCCATCTTGTAGTCTGCTAAATAACAATGTTAAAACTTTCAATTGATTACTATATTTTATTGACTCATCTGGCAAGTGAAATGGGCTTGTTTCAAGAATTGTGTATGAGCACCTTTACTTTACATGGTGTCTAGAAAGCAGGAGGAAAGTATGACACTTAAAAACAAAATGGATGTGGACATAGAATTGAAAAAAAAGGGAGAGCTAGGAGGATGGAAATCTTAGAATCGACCATTTATGTTGTCAGGGACCATGTAGGACAATAAGGCTTGCAGCCTCATGGGTATAGGCCAGTGTTCAAAATAAGGTTTTTTTTACGTGCACAAGTGCATTTAAAATTTGCTCTGTGCATGTCATTTTTTGCCTGTGCATGTAATTGTTTTGTGTTTTTTCAGCCTATTTTTGACAAATTGTCTCATTTTTGCATGTAAGTTTTAATTTTCTTATTTGACCACTGGGGTAGGCAGGTAGGTAAATTGACTCGATGAGATTTCAAAAACAAATCTATACAAATGAGCATTCAGATCATTGATAAATGTATCAATTACAGTTTATTTTAAACAAATGCAGGACACTACACAAAACCACAAAAATGGTAATTCAATTTGATGAAAATATGACTAAATGGTAATACTATTAATTTTCATAACCTAGCAAGGAAATACAGAATCATCTGCATCATCTAGGCATGTGAATGCACGAAGATAATAGATGAAATGGCTTCATAAGTTAGGCCAAAAAAAAAGCTGTCGTGTTGCCCTCAGCGAACGACTCTATCGGGAAAGCACCCAATTATGTTCAGATTGGGTCTTTTTTGAGAAAGTATTTTGAAAATAGTGGAAAATGCACCCACATTTGGCACTTTGGGTGCTTTTTAAAATAATAATTAAAATAATAAAATATTTTCCGAACGACCAACTCAATTTTTCAGAAATTCCACTTGAGGGCAACACAAATATTATTTTTTGGCCTTATATTTTAGCACATCTTAAGTAGAATGTGAAATATCCCTCAAAATTTCCCAGCAACATGTCAGTGGCTCATGAAATAGTTTGGTTTATTCATGCAACACCCCATTCTAAGGGCCACTGACCAACTTTGCGGATGATATCAATTTTGAGTAGATCATTTCATCTGAGATTTAAAATGACACCTTACTTGTTGAAATTGATCAAGGCAATCAAATTTTACAACAGAAAATCTGCTGGAAATTCTTCTTTTTTTCTTTATTTTTTGCGGCCTATTTTCACCTGTTTCTTGAAAATTGTTCTGTCACAAAGTCCCCCTTTTAGGGTGAGTCATCACATATAGTCTGCAATACAATTTTTTGAAAAACACAGTTATTGAAAATATAACTTTCTTGCACTCGCATGATGACTAGTATTTAATCATTACAGAACTGAAATTTATTCCTCAATATACAATAACATTATGTTTTATTCAATGACGGGTTAAATCGAAGGAAAACCATTTATCAGCAATTAATATCCCACCATGATAAAGAGTGGGGACTGCAAACCTCTAGGCCACAGTTTAACCCTTAGAACCCTGGGCGGTATTCATAAAACTCCCTTACACTTAAGTGCAACTTTTACACTTAAGTGGAAGTGAAACACTTAAGTGTTTCTCTTACACTTAAGTGATTCCCTTAACTTTAAAACTCAATTTCTGCTTTATTGCATTGTGTCATTTTTGTTCTTTTTAAATGTAATTTTAAGTGCAAAAATGCTAACTATAATTTGTAAAAATTATTTCTAATTATTAAACTGACTCTCTTAAGTCACACTTGAAGTGTTTTCTTCTATTAAAAAGCAAATTATGTAAAATATATGCTATAGAATACCCATGTGGCTTATAAGGGCAACTCTTAAGGGTGCTCCAATGTCCTCTTAAAAGTTGCTCTTAAAATTATAAGAGTTAAGGGATTCCCTTAAATATTTAGTCAAGAGTTTGTCTTAAAATTCAGCAGATTTAAGGAAAACTCTATAAAAAGTTGCACTTAAGTGTGCTTTATAAATACGGCCCCTGGCCATTCCATGTGTATCTGTACCGCTGACCCGGGCCAACCCGAAAGTGAAAAAACAAAATATAATCCCTAAACTTACTTTGATTTCCCTTGCTTTACTTTTTCATATTACAGTAGTCTAAATTGCTCCAATAACCAGCATTCACAAAAGAATACTATTTATGTCAACCAACATATTCAATATTTATGTTGTAGTCTATGGGTGAAGCCACATTTGTTGAAAACTGTGATCGAATTTACGAAAATATGAGGAATTTTTCACCTCTTTCGAGTAAATAAGAGCAAAATGACCCATCAACCATGGCTTTAAAGCTCCATTGATTTCTCCCAATATAATTAAGACCATTGAAAATAGTAACTACCCATGCTTGTTGATAGACACATCAAGTTTCTGACACCTGACCTAAAAGCCGGTAAACCGGCTCATTGGGTATAACGGTACATGTACACTCTCCGTGTAGAGTGCCCCAATGTGATATATGGACCGGGTCAAGAAAAAACAAATCACATTGTGATTACTGGTTCATGCCTGGTTTCAATCCAGTTGATGACAGATTGAGCAGGTATTGTGATTATTTTGATCATGGTTCAACTCATGGGCCAGTTGATCTGACAATTGTCCACTTTGACATTGCACTTTGTTAGCAAATTGTCAAGTTTAAGTTGATTTCCACAATCAATAACAATACATAAATTTACAAAATCTCATACAAACACTTGGGGCCAAAACATAGTCGGCCTTCAAACAAAATTTTCGCTACCAAACATTTGGTCGTGACGTCAAAATGATGATTGACTTCAAATGAAATAACATCAACACCAAGTTATGACAAAATAAAATTTCGCGCTAAATTGCACATGTGTTGATTTGCCATATACATTGCATCAAATGTTTGTTACTGGTTTTTACTTTAAATTCGATCACAAATATTTGGTGACCTCACGACCAAATGTTTGGTAGCAAAAATTTTGTTTGAAGGCCGACTATAGTTTGGCCCTTACATTCTAAAAAGACAATAGAGAAGTAAATCATAAATCCAGTAAGTCCAGAATTAGCTTTCCCATGATTGTCAAACAAATTTAAGGGGTAAATATAAATACACTTAGACCAATTACTACGGACCAAAAATCCATAATACTCCGAAACTATGCATTACCAAACTATTGAAAGTAACTTTTACATTTCAACTTTAAAATAAACCTTTATCATGATCATATAAAGAATTTAGTCAGTTGAAGAAATAAAAAGTGTCTGAAAATAAAAACAAATCTTACTAATTTAGGTGCACAATAATTAAAAAATGAAAATATGCAATTTTCACAAATTTATGCAAAACTGAAAATGCAATGCCAGGTTGATTCAAAACTCAATTGTACCAGCAGTCATTGCATTTTGCTATTGTCAAGTTTAAAAGTGACCACTAACCAATTAATAACCACACACTTTTACAAGATGATTTTTAATATAGGGAAGGGCTGTATCTGCAATGTAAAATTTGAACAAAGGACAAATCAGCAACTGAGGCCTCTGGATTCATGCTCTCAAATAATCTGAAATTTCCCAATTTTTTGCTCCAATTTTGATTACTTTGATTTGCAATTCTGGGTGTTCTGAATGACACCTTCTGTTACAAAGCATACCTGAATTTTGCCCTATAATTTGTCAATTTAATCCTTTTGGCATTCAAATATATTTATAACATTTCATATCAACATTCTGGTTATTTCAAACTGCAAATACAGACTTGTTGAATTTGGTTGCTTTGTTATGATTAAAACCAAGAATTTTTTTTAACTTTTCATGTAAATACAGAGTACATAGTATGAGAAATACAAAATCTTGAAGATGATTTCACAACTTTAAGACATAATAATTGATACATTTCATGATAAATCTCAAAAATAAAGGCCAGTATTGATGTTCCTCAATTTCTATACATCAAATTGAAGAGGTAGAAATATTGCGTATCACTTCCCCAAAATTATAAAAATCAACAATAAATACAAATAAAAGTTACAAATATTACAAAAAACAAGTTCTATCAGGTATACACCATTTCTATAATTGACATACTTACGCCTTTGATGGGGTGAATCCACAGAATTGGATGGAGAATCGGAACTCAGAAGGAGGCCAAGTAGGGTATTATCATCATCATGGCCTCGTTATGAGTTCCGATTCTCCGTCTGATTCTGTGGATTTACCCAATCAACGGTGGGAGTATGTTAATTATAGGAATGGTCTATACCTTGCATGAGAAATGCTACCATCACAAACAGCTTTACAAAACAAGTCATTTCAGAATATTTCATAGTACCAAATCTATCAAAAAGTATAGTGATCTAATCTATTCTAAAATCTGCATTACACACATACATACATTTTTGGTAACCATAAAAATGCATTTTTTTCAGGCTAGTACAGCTTTATAAAATCAATACAAATATTTTTCAAAATAAAGAGATTATTTCAATCTATATGTAATCTAAATATATATACAATTCATTATGAATTTATTTGCACAATTTTTGTTACAACTATTTTGTAATAATCAATACACCATCTTTAAGATAACCATCTAAAACAATAATTTAACTAAATTAAATTCTAATTTTAAATAAGATGCAAAATAAGTTTTATTTTTGTTTCAAGTAAATTTCAGATGCGGACTGACAATCTGAACACAGTCACCGTGTATCCACAAGTTGTTACAAGCATAAGAATCTACGCTTTACTACACATTCAAATCCACACTTAGGCCTACAACAATTGGTTAATTGGCTTAACATGACAAAATAATTAGGGTCGGTTACTCAGATTTTTTTGCTTTGAAATTAACACAATATAACTACAGGACGCACAGAGTAATGGAGCAACAACTTTTTTTTCCCATATTTCATTTTCATAACAATCTGCAGCCTAAAAACGAAAAATATGTTGTTGCCATACTTAATTTTCTAATGTTTTTTTTGGATTATCATGCACATGTACAATAAAAATATAAAAATCTAGGATCGGCACCAAAAAAATAGGGTCGGTCAGTTTACACCAATCAGTTTTTAGGCCTAAGAGTGCTTGGAAAGCTGCTTTACCTACAATGACATGTCTACTGGTTAATCAAATTACATAATTGCATTATGTGGCTCAATACTGATAATTATTACCACCATGCATTGGGGGCGCAATTTAGCAAGCATCGCATTCTAACATCACAATTACAGCTAAAGCCAAGTCTAGACTTATTTGTACTTAAACCACCCTATTGTTATTACTGAAATCATCTAAAGGCAGTGTGAAAACCTTTTATGGTTTTAAAAGTCCATGCTCTATTCTGTTGAAATAAAATTTACTGGGTACCAATTGGATTTTGTGTTGTCCTGGGTAAGGGTAAAGGGGACGGCCTGTATTTCACAGGTCGGAGTGCCCATCTCTCTTACAAAGCATTTGGGCCAGACTCCACACAATTTGTTTTATTTGCGGTGAGGGTTTCGCCATACCTCCTTCCCCGCGAGTCTGTTACCATCCCAGAAAGCCGGTTGTCCTGGGACACGTTCGTAATATTACACTTTCATCATGTCATTATAATAACAAAAGACAATTTGGTGATTGTATCTTCTGAAACGACATCTATTTGGCTTGTTTTAGAATTTCATATTGCTTTTAATTAACAACCCTTCTTGACCTAGCAACAGAGATGATATGTTATTCCATGCCACCATGCTGCAATTATTAGAGCTTGTTTTTAGCTTGCCAATAGATCAATACCAAAACATTCTTCCATTTGCATTTTAACGTCATCTGCCGTAGTGGTCCATTTGCATTTTGAGTGTGAATATACATTTATGATAGTCATTTTGAATGGAAATTATTTGAAATGCATCATATCAAAATGGATTTGTTTCAAAAAAAAATATCAGGAATTTTCCTTTTTAATTTCAAATAATCATAATGCTAAGCCAAGCCTACACATAAGAAACAACTAGAAAAGTATACATGGCAAATAATCATATATTGTCAAGCGAGTGCAAGAAAACCGTATCTGTAATAGTTCCCATATGGTAAATTTATTTATCAAATTGTCACTAGAATGTGAAAAATCCCTCAAAATGTTCCTCTCATGTGTCGGTGGCTCTAGAAATGGTTATTCAGGTGATGGTGTCACCTAAAGAACCGTTTCAAGAGCCACTGACCCGAGACTTATCATTATACAATGTTCAATCCAAATTTATGACATATATTGCAGATACGACTTTATTGCACTCACAAGAGGATATGCACTTTGATTACAATCATTTTTTTACATTTACAGCTTTCTGCTGATAAAAGTGAAAATGCAGTATGTGCAAGAACCTTAGTAGACATTTTTATTCAATGTCATGTTTCACTTTTATCCACATTCATCTGAGGTTGTAGAATTGCTCAATCACATGTTGCCTTTAGATATGCATGGATCTCTTGGGATGGATCTTCCACGGGAAAGAAGCTTGCACACAATGCATTTTTTACTTTGTACGGCCGATCTGATTGCTTAGCTGTGGTTGCACATAACTAAAATTAACTATCTATTTATTAACTAACTATCTTATACAGTTGCAATTGAGCTGGGAAAGACGAAGGGAAAATTTGCTCAAATCATTAATGGCTATTTGGCAGATTTCATACAAGTACTACAATTCAACAGCAATGGAATTTGGCTTCTAAATTCAAATGGTACAATATTAAACACATGAATACTGTATCTTGGGCTTAGAATGCACAATTTTGTAAGTTATTTGCTCTTTACATAGATCCGCCATTTGTGGGGAATTGTGCGCCAATGAATTGAACGCATTCCATTCAAGCAGAACACAAGCGTTAAAGCAGTATTTTCACTCTCCAGACCGAGGGTTTATCTACAAATTTGCGGACTGTGCACAGGGCAAATAGCCAATGAAAATTGTATACAACCTGTTACTAGTTACTAGAAATGATTTTTCGTACTATTGAACCACACAACATAAATGACAGTCAATCAGTTAACAAAACAAACAAACTGACAATTACTAGTGCTTCTGCTTCAGATACTTTACAACACTCCAATCGGAATCAAATAGTCATGTGAGTGCAAGAAAGTCATATCTGCAATAGCTGCTATTTTACATAAATTTGAATTGCACACTGTAGAATGGCCAGTATTGGGTCAGTGGCTCTTGAAACGATTCTTCAGGAAACTGTCCCTTAAAGAACCATTTCAAGAGCTACTTCCATATGGGATAGAAATTTAGAGGGCATTTTTGAATTCTAGTGACAAGGTGTTAAATAAATGCAACATATGGCAGCCATTGTAGATACGACTCTTTTGTACTCATATGACAAAATGTGAAGGGATTTGAAATACTGTTTATATAACACAAAATCATTTTTTAATTACAAAATCCCTGCACATTACAACCCATTACGTCCTGCTATAAATGCATTTTATATACACACGTATACAAGGAAGAAAATTCGTTGAAGCAAATTCATTGAAGCATTGAATAATTTGGACGATTTTGCATACTGTCTGTTTTTTGAATATTGTGGAAGATTTTGCGTACTCTCTGCTTTTTAACGGTATGGCAGGATGGGCATCAAAACTATATTACTGTAGGTCTACATACATCACAAGTCATTAAAAGATGCTACATGTTATATCTCTAAAAGTCACAAAATGTTTAATATCATAAAATCCTTCAGTTGTGCAAAATTTTTACTGACTTCTTTATGCAAATCAGACTATTACACACACACATCCCAACACAATTTATGTTGATCAATACCCTTTGCACATACTGGGATAGGCTAGGAAGGAATGCCCACACTAGAATGGGTATTTTGGATACTACTTCCAGAATGGGACAAAAACATGGTAGGGTAAATTTAAATTTCATGATTTTCTTTATACAAATCTTTTATTTGTACAATGCAGATCTACAGTGGCGACTTATTAATGAAAAAAAAAAACATCATCCTTCATTTATTATTTATCTCAATGTTGATTTGCATTCAAGATCGGGTTATGCATGTCACTCTTAAGGTGCGCGTGAACACTTGGCAATAAGCAATCAAAATAAAAAAATCACGCACTGCCGATATGTGTGTAAGTTAGCATGTCGATACGCAGAACAGCTCAACAAACATCAACCATTACATGTTACTTGCCTTAAACTTTTGTACCAATGATTTTGACATTTCACTGGTAATAAATCATCCAATATTTAGCCCACCCACTACTGTGTGGTCTACCTGAGGGTTGTGAAGGACACAGTTATACCCTCAAGGCATATTCCTGACCTGCAAGGCATGAAAAATGGTAACTTAATGGGTTGTTGACTAAATATTGGATGATTTATTACAGGTGAAATGTCAAAATCACCGGTACAAAAGTTTAAGGCAAGTAACGTGTAATGAATATATAAAAACCCGCAAGCGAGTGAAAAACAACCTTGAGATCAATAATACTGGATAATCACTGGTACTGGACTGTTACCGCATGGTATAGCATGGAGCTGTTCAAGATTTAAACAAACTCATTGGCACATAAATTATTGATACAATTAAGATCATCCATATAAAAAAATCCAATTTGGCGTGCAAGTTGGCACAATTTTTAAATCTTAACACAGTCATGCATGAGAAACATCACCTGTGTAAAACCATGAAACAATCCGATGCTGGTCCATAAACCAAGCATGCAACATCTGATTTTAGCTTTCAAAACACAACAATCGTCAAGAGAAGCACACCCAAATTATAGAAATTCCATTCGATCCATGATTTAACAGGTCAAATTCTTCCGGTCTTGATCCAGGTTTCTCGCATACATAAGCTGCTAATCTGGGACAAGGATTACTCTCTATTTCAGGTTTTGAAGCATCAAATTGCTCAGGTTTGAAGCATCAAATTGCTCAGGTTTGAAGCATCAAATTGCTCATAACTTCTGTTCAATATACAAACATGATTTTGAGCAAAGCAAGTTAATTTGTAGCACTGTTTCACACATATAAAAAAGATTTTTTTCTCACACACCCGATTCATCATAAATCACGTTTGAATAACCTGATCACGCCTTCTTCGTGAAGTTTTTTCCACAGTTCTCTTTCATTGTCGACATCATGTAATGCTGTCGATTTATCAGTATGTTCAACAAATTTATTGTCATAATAATGGAGCGTAAAGCGAGTGTCGTAGCCAAACCCATAGATGGTGACCTCATCACACATGTGAACTGCGTAGAACACAACCAATGCACCTGCAAAAGTTAAATGGGAAGAGACAAAAGTTGGCTTAAGGGAGGTCGGAGCCTCACGATTTCTGAAAATTTATTTTGATCATAACTTGAAAACTAATGAAGTAAACTATATAAAAGTATACATTTTTAGAAAGGGAATTTCGCAAGGAATCTATTTATAGCATCAGATTCTTGATTTAAGAACTCGCTTTTCAGTAACTCACCAAAAACGAGTTATTTTGCCAAATTTTTTTGAACAAGCCTAGGAAAAATATTATTCAGCCAAAATGTTCAAAAATAGGCATAAGTCATCTATATCGATGGTTCTAGGGAATGTTTTCTCAAATTCTTATTTAATCCCTTAGTTTTGAAAATTTTGGTCCGAATAGGCCAAAAATTCATTTTTTTCAAAAAATCGTGATTTTGGGGCATTTTTTTGCACTTTTTGGCCATTTTTGTGAAAACGAAGAAGTTAATCAAACATTTGAGAAAACATTCCCTAGAACTATCGATTTAGATGATTTTTACCAATTTTGAACCATATTTGTCAAATAATACTTTTTCTAGGCTTGTTCAAAATTTTTTGGCAAAATAACTCGTTTTTGGCAAGTTTCTAAAAAGCGAGTTCTTAAAATGTAATTTTGATGCTATATATGGATTCCTTGTAAAATTTTCTTTCTAAAAATGTATACATTTATCTAGTTTACTTTATTAGTTTTCAAGTTATGATAAAAAACATTTTTAGGGATTGTGAGGCTCCGACCTCCCTTAAGGCTGGTGTAGACCTTCAAATGGCATAAACCCTTTTTGTGCTCTAACTTTCAAATTAATTACATAAACTTATAAAAGTATACATTTTTAGAAGCAGATTTTTACCCTGAACATGATGATGATATCAGTTTTTGACCAAAAATGTCAATTTTGGCAAAAAATGCCAAAAACCATATTTTTTGCCCCAAAATTTCTGGAAAGCCTAACTAAAATTTGCATTCATGAAATTTTGAACTTTTTAGCTTTTTGGAATTT
>JXSR01S000046.1:42453-55909 GCA_000969725.1 Ophiothrix spiculata
CGATTTGGTGGGCATTTTTGCCCAAAATCGTATTTTTCCGACTCGGAAGTACTTATGACGTCATAATTACGTAACGCCTTGGCCGATTTCCATGATTTTGGTATCAATGGATAGAGGAGACCCTACCCTATACTATGGTATAAGCATATTTTAGCACTCCAATTTAAATTTCATAGGGGGTGGGGGGTTAACCAACACCCCCCACCACCACCCCACCACAAGTAGCCAAAACTCCCCAATTCCAATTTCTCAGACAACATCCCCATCTCAATACCTATAATTACTAATAGCTGTGCCATAAGAGGAAGGAGATATTTTGTGCTTCTAAGCATGTATTACTTACTATGAGAGTGCACTGATTTTATAGGAAACTATATAATCACATACTAGTTAACTTGCTGTACAAACAATTCCATAAGCATGCGCATGATAAGACGCATTGAATAATGGCAAGCATAATTATTGAGCATTTGGTACATAGTGTAATCTTGACCATGACTTCGGGGTAACGTGAGTTTGTCCTTTTTAAGGACTATTCTTGTTTAAAAAGATATTCAAAATCAGGGCAATTAGTAGAGAATAAAAAGTTTTAGTGTAAAATTGTTTTAACCTTGATGATCATTCTTTTCTACATGCCCACTTTTCTTGTTGGTACAGTGCAATTCAAACAATTTATACTGATTATATAGACCAGTGGTGGGCAACCTACGGAAGGTGGGGCTGCATCATTTTGTACAGAACCAAACCTTGATTCCGACCATAGTTACAAACTTTTCAGCATTTCAAAAATCTTCATATGCTACAATGTTGTAATTAATGTCGGGCCCTCTTGTATGGAGCCAAGTCTAAAGATCTTGATCGGCTGCAGTCACTCCAACATAAGGCTGATAAGTTGATTTCTTCTGCCACGAGACGCGATAGTCCATCTCCACTTATGAATCAACTACACTGGTTACCAGTCCGTGAACGCATCAACTTCAAAGTTTGTCTCTATATATATTTTCAAATGTCTTCAAGGATCTGCACCTGAATATCTCATCAATTTAATTTCGCTAAGACATCATCATGCTGGACCAGTAACAAGATCATCAATGGACATAACCCAAATCACTCGTTATGTTGGCAAAAACAAAATCGGCGATCCTGCATTCCAAGCTGCAGCACTGGCCCTGTGGAACTGCCTCCCACGAAACATCAGGGGCCTACGCATGCTCAGTCACGAGCTTCAAAAAAATCTTGAAATCCTATTATTATGCTAATTGATCTTTTTGCTTTGTTTTATATTTTGTTTGTTCTTATATTCACTGTATTTGCGCCTTGATCTTTTTGTAAAGGCGCATTAAAAATCCCTTTTGTATGTATGTATGTATTGGTTTTGGTAGGGGTGTGCAGCCCTAATATCTGAAACCCTAGTCTAAGGAACAGAAGATTGGTTGAAAAGGTGTTAAGAAAACTGAAGTGACCCAACAATGTCCTTTAAAAATCATTTTTTGTGCTAAATTTGGGCTCTGAAAGCAACAATTTCCTACATTTTGCTTGAAATGGAGGTCTTGGGAACTAAATCTCAAAACATGAGGCTAGGAACTGAACTATTTTGAATATAGGGCTTGTGAACTAAAGATTGTGCTCAAAATGGGGGTCTTGGGAGCGGTAGGCAAGGCATGAAAGGGGGTCTTAAGGCCCATATATACCCATATCATCTTTCAAGGTCAATGCCCCCCCCTCCCAAGTGGATGGACAACTTTCTCCAAAGCAACAATTACATTTCACTTAACTTAACTTTCCCAGACAAATGCATGCAAAAAAAAATATTGAAATTTATAATAAACTCTGGCATTACTGAATACATTTCTTATGTACAGACTATGAGAAAGAGAGTTTACTATGTTTAAGAAATCCATCTCTCATCTTAATCCCATTCAGAGACAACCCAGCTCACAGGGGAAATGAAAGAGAACTTAATCAGTAAGTGATGCTATAACAAGACATTGAAATGTACAGACAATTGCCAGCTGTGATCAATACACCAAGATTCAGTTGCCTTGGATACTTTGGATGATTATCGGAAAAAAAAGAAAGAAAAAAGAAAAAGAAATGCTACTATCTATGGCAGGATGTTTTGCATACCCAACAATGATACTGTTAAGTCAGAAATATTTGGTTTAGGTTGAAAATTATTCGAACACAAATTTCTTGAGCTCAAGTTTTTCATGGCACTTTAATTTTACTAATTGCATCAGCCTGCTATTAAAGTCTATGCTTTGTTTGATCAATAACAGCAGCATTTAAAATGTTCAAATTGTGAGTTCTGTCTTTAATAACATACAAACAGACATTTCTGAAGATTATAATTATATTGTCTTACTTTTAGGCATCAATATTATGATACAGATATCATGTCATGTTTCAGGTATTATATCACCTGGGGGTGGGGGGTACTTGTACAAAAGGGGTTATGGGGACATGCCACAAATTAGAGTAACAAAATCAGGCTCTCTGGTATTTCAATTGGTCCTTTTTCTTTGCAAAATGTGGTATTTTGATGGGTTCTCTTTTCATAATTTTGTAAAACTTTTGACAATTCTTCTCGAAACCTTAGAGAATTTTGCCAATATAGTGTAAATTTAGGCAGAAAAATATGTGGTTTTTGATTAAGTATGACTCAAAATTTGAAAGATTTTGGTCCTTTTAATTGGATGGGTGGCTTTTCAAATTTCCCAGAGACACGTCCCTACCCAAACCAAATTTGAGTACCCCCCTGGGTATATCACATCCAAAACATTTGTCATCTATTATTATACTGCCAATGTTTTTGTAATCAGATGCAAGCAGAAGAGATTTTTCTGAAAACCAAGTTTGTTGTAGATTTTTGTTGAGTTTTTGATTTATGAGGTTTTCCAAGTACTTAGATTGGTTTGTTCTGTACATATACCGTAGAGTGCCAGTATATATATGGCATATCATATTTTGCTTCAAAACATGGCATTTACCACAAAGCCAACATATATGATTGGCTAAACAGATGCTAAAATGTAAGTTGCATTTGTCTTAAAATCAAGAATTGACAATAATTTGTTACAATTTATCAGCCACATTGTCACAAAGAAGTAAAACAAAAACGGGCCATATACTGATACTATGCAGTTCTATCAATCAGACTAATAATGGTTGGCAAAGATGGTCATGTTTTGTAAGTTCTATTGGTACAAATTTGGGCACATATACAATAATACAAATGATTTGCTTGCTAGGTACAACTTGATGTGTCTGTTTAGGCAATCCCTACATAATCTTGCCTGTAAAAGTAACTGAAAAATTCATATGATTATTTAGAATAATTATCTTCCTTTTACAAATATTTTGAACAGAAAATGTACAACTATCTTGTAATACTTACTGGGTCTTCAACATCATTAATATGCATTGATTCTGGGAAAAAAGTGTAAAAAGACGTTTTGGTTCCGACATCTTGAGCATGCCTTCCTTTTGATATAGCTCTATTTAACCTGTCAAAAAATTGTTTGTAAAAAAGAAAAACAATGTAAGTTTATACTTAAAGGAGCATGGTCCGATTGCCTCAACATTTTTTCAAACTTTTTGAGATTTCTGACACCAAAATGTTGCTCATATTTTTCTGATAAGCTTTGTGAAATTTCACGTCTGAGTTATGTTCCGTTTTGGAGATATGTATGAAAATGTGTCTAATTATGTTAACCATAATTAATTTTGCACAGTAACATTAAAGGTAGGTATTCCGATCTGGTGAAAATTTGACATACTCTTTCCTTATTTAAATGAGGGGGTTATCACTTACATTGTACATAACTCTGAAATACAAAATTGTCAATAAAATCAAAACGTTTTTATCGATTCAGCTGAAATTTGAAACGTAGACCTCTTGAGTGGTCATCTTTCATACATGTATGTCATTGAAAGCAGAATTTTGAGAAATCGGACCAAGCTCCTTTAACTGCAAGTACATGTATATATGAAGTGACACAGCAGATAAACTCCAGGTTTGAGATACATTAGAAGACCATTGGATACAGAAATTATGTTTGCATAATAGTACTACAATGTGGAACATAGTACATGTATCATAAAAAGGGACAACATGTATTTACACAAGTCAGGGTGTCAATCTCTCCTTCAAAATGATTGATTGGGCCATGACTCTACTTCTTGTTTATTTGCAGTTACGACATTGCAGCACCTCCTCTGCATCCAGTCTGTTACATTCCCAGCAAGTATCTTGGTTCAAGGATACCCCTACCCACCCACACACATCTACTCCCATGCATATGTTGCTCACCGGATTCAAACCCAGGCCTCTCTACGTCCGATAACTAAGAGTCGGGCACTTACATCACTAGGCCACACGTCAGATCATAGCATCATAGATACTCCGGCTGACCAAAAATCGTAACTGAGCAAAAAATTGGTTTATAATGCATTGAAAGTAGAATAAAATGTGTACATTTTAAACAAAGAAAAATATCAGTGCGAATCCTGAAGAATCACATCTCTATTTTTAGTGACCGTGATCATTGATTCAGCATAATATGACAACATGGATACCAATACATACTTCCTATTGCTAATGTCAAAGTTGACATGCATACCATTTGTGACCAAACCTATAATATAATTCTTTCTTATCTTATGAATCATATTATAGGTTTGGTCACAAATGGTATGCATGTCAACTTTGACATTAGCAATTGCAAGTAATGGTAACCATGTTGTCATGTTATGCTGAATCCATGATAACTAAACCAAAGCAGAATTCACAGCATACCACAGCTACAAAGACGATATCAGGACCTTCCCATCATGCCTTGCTTCCAATGGTATATTTTGTACGGGTTAACATGAATGTTGTGATAAAACATATCTGAAATGCAAGATTGGGATATTAAAGGTCTGTTATTTGTGCTTTGTTTCATCACTAACACTCATTCGTTACAACCTGTACAAAAAAAACTTATTGGAAGCAAAGCATGTTGGGAAGGTCCTGATATCTTCTTTTCACAACTACTATGATAGTCTTGAACAAAATTTATTTATTCCACACATGCACATTACATTAACCAACATATCAAATAATAGTACCTCCCCAATAGCTACAATGTATAGCAAGAAACTTTACTTGCTCCGTGGTCGGACAGTCACGTACAGCCGTGGGTCCCCAGTATGAATAGACTCCTTCATGGGGTATGCATGTTATACAAGTACTTGTATCATTGATTGATTGATTGATTGATATCAGCAGCACATTGAATCATGGTTGTCAAAATTGTATTGTAGCAATATCAGCTTTATTTTTGTAGTTTGGGATATTTTTGAAATATTTGAAAATTAAATTGTTGACAGTAATGTCAAAACATGTCAAGATGTTTTGCTGTCTGATACATTAACACCAAAACTTTACTGATAACTGTACTTATTATTCCCAAAATTTCCATGATTAATCACCTACCACATCATTTTGATCTAGGGAAAATAGTCACTGAAAAGATTTCTTAGAACAACTTCCATAACCCCAAAATTAATTCCCCAAGAACGGCTTTCATAGCTAAAAAAGTATTTTTGACTTAACAATACATATTCAAGTTCAATTCAAACACACTTATACCTGGGACTATAAAACCTACCTAGGTTTTATAGTCCCAGCTTATACATAGCATTTGACAACCGAAAAAAGTTCAAATTAAACAAAAATGAAAAACTGGACTGGCTGGTGATTTATGATTTATGAATTTGCACTATTCAAAGTTCTGCACCAACTGTTCTGCACCACTGAATACATTTCAAAAACCTCTCAACCATCATCAGTTCCGGATACCCTGGTCACATAACCTTGCGGCGAGGTTACGATGTGTTTATGGCGTCATACCAGCAGACACCGATCGGACACCGGCCGGTGTCCGACCGGTGTCCGGCCGGTGTCCGACCGGTGTCCGACCGGTGTCCGTGAGCCGTAGAGATGCCGGAAGCATGACGCAAGAATTTAATTCGGAGTTAAAACCTTGCGGCTTGTATACGATGTCTTCAGTTATGGTCACATATCCACCGGTGTCCGACCGGGCATCGCAAGCATTCACCGGTGTCATACCGGCGTTGCAGCTTCTTGCGGCTTATGTGACCAGGGTACAGAGAGCAATTGAGCTGCTGACTGAAATAAAATGATTTTTTAAAAAATATGTAAATAATAGGGTTTTTGTTGTTGAACTTACCTAAATACATAGTCATGACTATCAATCTCTTCCCCAGCATTTGAGCCATTTAAGATACCACCACATCCAACAACTGCACACCGTATGCACTTGTCCTTAGGTCGATTAAGAGGCCCATTGGTAAAATTTTGGTGGTTGATTATTTCCCCTAATACTGTGGAGAAAAAACATATAATTTCTTTCACAAAATTTAAATTTTAATCAGCATTAGAATATTCTTCAAGAACAGCTTCCAATGTGTTGATCTGTTATTCAGGGGGGTGTGTGTGGCGGTTTTTTGAAATGCACTGGAATGTGTCTACAAAGTTTAATTAGTAACTGGTCATGCTTTTTAATGTGGGCACCCAAACAAGGTGGATTTGTTACATGACTTTTGCAACATTTTGTTATATCTTTTCAATAATCTAATGAAATGGCATAATTTTGGTATGATTTTTAAGATAATATCATAGCCTTTCAAGAAATTAAGAATTAAGCCCGAATTAAGTGACTACTTAAGGCTAATCTTGCTAAAGATAATTGGTCAGGGTGGAGGCGGGTGAGGATGTAGTGAGTGAGGATGTGGTAACATGAAAATTGTACATCACTTTTATGCACTTGGTGAGGTTTCACCATCAGGTTGTTGATATTTTCTCCTTAGCAGTCCGGGCATCGGGCATCGAACCAGATCTGGTTCGCGAACCAGATCTGAATCGGAATTTGGTATTTTTCTGGGTTTTTGTTCCCAGGTGAGTTTATTATAATAGAGGTTTGGATAAACTGTTCTTGCCGTTGTCCTAACCTTTAAGATATTACCTAAAAATCTGTTATGAGTTTTTAAATATCTGCCGTGAGGTTATGTGCTAATTAAGACAAAAAAGAAGTAATTAGATTACATAATCAATTAAATATGTAAATTAATTTTGAACTTTTATAACTAAAAATATAACATTGTTCACTAAGAACAAGTAGATGTTGACAAAATAGAAAAAATACTATCTATATATAAGTTAAAATTAGGTTTAAAATTTGAATCTAAATGTATAAGTGCAATGCATTGTGGGAATTTGTGTTCTAAATCTGGTTCAACCGAACCAGATCTGCTTCGCGAACCAAATCTGGTTCGTTGCCCGGACTGCTTAGAAGCAAAGGAGAGTATGCAACTCTGGGGAATACAGGCTCTTAGATGTATTTTAGGTATAGCAATTTCACATTTTATGCTTTATCTCCAAAACTATAAACGATTTGGAGGCAAAATTTTTGATTTATCATCAGAAAAATATGGGCTTTCATTTGGCATCAACAATTTACTACTTCTGGTTGATCTGCCTCTATCCAACAAAATCCAAACAAGCAAATATCAAGAAATTATTTCAAGTCTGATTACATCATAAATTGGAGGATACATTAATAACCATGAAAGTGCTGCTTAAGCTGGCCATACTCAGTTGCTTGCCATCGATCGCTAGGTTTGTAAGAGTACGAAGCTTCAAATCCCAGGGAAACAGGAAATTTTTGGATGATGTATTAGGACTTAGATAATTATTAAAAGCTTGGAAGTTGGGGTTAATTAATTTTATTTATACCAATGAATTTAATGATTTTGGTTTTACTCTTTTAATCAAAGGCAAAGTAAAAATAGCAAAGTAGCGTCATTAAATTATAACATATTCATTTCATTTCATGACATTTCAGGATTTCCCTCTTTTTTTTTGGCGCAACTAACTAAAACTATTAGTAAACCATTCTTTTGTGCATTATTGATACATCTGCACATACTAAATACTTTAATTGCAGTTGCATTGGATTTCCAATAATATAATGATTGGTAGAGTCAACTAGGGTAACACTGACCATGTGGTAAATTCAATCAAGCTTTGAAATAAGTGCCCGCTCTAGAACCAGGAGAATTGTTGATGGAAATAGTAAGAAAACTGCACCATGTCCATTTCACTATGGAAAAGTTTCTGGTGAACTTGCATTTAATTTAAACGGCTGAGCAAATTCTTTAATTTCAATCACTCCTGACTTTTCTGGTGCGCAAATGACTACAAATGAATGATGTCAACCCACAAAATACCCGTTACCAATTTGGTAATTTTACTAGGACCTACAATTCATGAAACCAAAATGCAGAAATTTAAATTACAAGGTGATGCAATTTAGTAAAAATATAAAATGCCTCAAAAAGCTCTTAATTAAAATATTAAACCTGCCCATTTTGCCTCTACAACATTCCACTTTAAACAGTAATCCCATTTTAACTCCCTTCCTCAGTTTAACAGGTAGAATGACCAAGGGTTGAGTCAACAATATATTTGTTTTGTACAAAAATAATGACCTAAAAATCTTGTCAGTTTAAATAGTTTGCAATCTGTGCCTGCTTTGTTGACACTTTCCCCCTTCCCCCCAAAAAAAGCTGTTTTCTTTCATTTACTGTAAAACAAGAAATATTTGCGAATTTCAGAATCTGGGGTTTTTGGCGGCATTTTAATTTCACTAATTGCATCAGCATGCCATTGAAATCATTGTACATTATTAATATTAGCGGCAAATCAATTTTGCGATTTTGGGGTATTAGCAAAATTAGCGAAATTAAATTGCTATCAAATATTTCTTGTTTTACAGAATTAAATTCAAAATTGTTGTGAGAGCAACTATCACATTTAACAGAAGCCTGAATTATAACAATCTTACAAAAATACAAATGCACAATGACAAGTTTCAAACAATTAATCCACTGCAAGTTACTATCAAATCGTTAAAAAAAGGGTCATTCTACCATACAAACACAATTTCAATTCCTATTTCTGCTTGACCCTGCATTTATTATATTTTAGTTGAACTATTTAAACCATATGTGGAGATTTGCCAAACAAAAATCTTGGTTGGCCAAGTTTGCATGCATTTATGCTGTTGTTCAATGTTTTCACATTGATAATTCTACCAAGTTTATAGAATGTATGTTTCAACATCTGTTTCTGATACAGTTGGCTAGTAGGTGGGATGAAAATAACATTTAGGCATAAATTTCTGGACTTTGGATGTTTGGATCAAGGGATTTTATTTTTATTTTTCACAATTTGCGCTAAAAATTCCCAAAAAAGCATTAAAAGAAAAATGCTTTTCTTATATCAATGTACCCAAACACTTAAATGGGTCATTAGCATGAAGGGCCCATTGCATGCACTAAATAAACTGGCACTTACGACAAGGTTCAAAATCTGACCCCGATTTCACTGCCAAAAGTGTGAAAAAAATATTTAGGGGTTAAAAAATCAGTTAATTATATGGAAATGTGTCATTTCTAGGGTAAAACTATCTGTAGTTTCTAATTTTGTGACCCAAAAAATGGTATAATGTGTCGTTTTTGTGAAATTTTAAGATTTATGTCCATTTTTGCCCGAAAATAGGCATTTTTCGGTGACAAAATTTTTTATGAGTTGTTATAAATTGCCCTCTCATGCGACAAATTACAGTAGTATCATCCATTTATACTTGTTTTATGTCAGACTGTGATCTAATACTCTCAAAAAAACAAGTTTTATCCTAATTAGCTGCATGATTTACTCGTGCTAGTTGTTTAAAATTGGCATGTCGCGTGACAAAACGGTGCCAAAAATACAGCTATTTTACGAAAAATTTGTGTTCGATCCCTCATAAAATTTGATAGGATGGGTCTACAAAGATGGTTTACCCCTCATTTTGTTTGGAAATATGTCAGCTTTAAGTTTATAACATGTTTTATTTCATAATGTACTTGAAAAGTGCAAATAAATGCAAAAATGTTACCCCCACCCCTAAGTGTGAAAAAAATCAGCCGATTTGTTAAAAAAATTCAAACTTTTTTATTTTAACAGATATGGCCCTACAAAACTATAGGCTTATGCCCAGTGTAGTGGCCCATAAGCGTATGGAATATTGTTTTGATAACATACTTTATAAAAAAGTTTGAATTTAACAAGTGGATTTTGCCGTTTTTTCTACTTTTTGTCAATCTCGGCCCTGTATTAGTCAATGGGACAAAATTTCAAGTGCAAGTCTCTGCATTTTTTACTTCATATTTGAATTCTACACAAAATTTTACCCTAAAAACATGTATTATTCTTTATTTCAAGCATCTGTATTTTTTCCACTTTTGGCAGTCAAATCGGAGTCAGATCTTAAACCTTGTCTTACGGTCCGCCATTTCTAAAATCAGCAAATTTGACTGCCCTTGCTTAATAAATAAGAATCTCAAAAAAATGGCATATGTTTTGCCAATAATTTGTTCTAAATATAGGCTAAGGTAAATTATTTAAAGCTGCTGCCATTTTGGATTCTACTTTAAAGCACCGGTACACTGGTAAAATTTGAAGGGGTTGTCTGAAAATGTGTTGTTTCTGATAATTATTTATTCTATTCAGCTGCCAATGATAGGGGTGTCAATACCTTCAATGTCCAATATCTCAAAAAGTCAGCATTCATGATTAAGTTTTGCTATCACTTAGTTTTTTAAAATACAAGAGATCATAATTATTCAAGAAAAGACATTATTGACGCAACCAGCAGTTTTATTATTGAGTTTTCATGTGTTTTATGAAGCCATTCAGTACAGCAAGTCAATAGGAAGTTAATTTTGTTGCGTAGTGCCTACATGTGCACATTATCTATAGTCTTCAATGGCTATTCAAGCTTTAACAGGCCACATAAACAGATAGGCAAGCACAGTACAACATAGGACTAATTAATGCCATACAATTTGTCATCCCTCAGATGATGTTTATCCAGAGTGCAGGGCCCTATTGTATAAAAATGCAACTGGCACCCTGTATTTCTAAGACCGGGGTCAGACGAATTACGAGGTGGCATAATACTTTATTGTCCTAATTAATTATGACATGCGGTCAGACATACTTTTTGCAATTATTTATTACAATCGTGTAGCATTACATTCAGGCCACACGAGGACCAAAGCAGTTACTAGATTGTCGTACGAAAATGTCAATTAAATACCGTATCTACGTAGCTTAATTGAACTAAGGTCACTCATTACGGTTGACAAAGTTTTCGCATTTATGTTTACAACGACGAGATGCGGTCAAATGGTGTTTTTACCGCATTACTTTCAACTTTATTATAATAATTCTATCTCAACACAACAGAAATTGACGTTGTTCATTTTTTTAATACGACGACGACCCGGTTGTAATAAATACGGGTCAGACGTATTACGATAGGAAAATTTGTTGTAGTAAATGTGACCTTTTCGCTCGTCTGACCCGGCCTAAGTAACATGATTGATTTAGACAGCGGAATAGACATAGACATAAGACATAAGACATAATTTATTTTTTTCCACATACATGTAAATACAGTGTGTACACAATTATAAACATTATGGCACATTAACTTAATAAACATTGTGGAAGAGAGCAAGAAAATAAGCCAAAGGCCTGTCAAGTTCTTGTCTCCAGTACAGAATAATATGAGAAAATAAATATAAAATTACAAATGTAGGCTTGACTTCCTCCCAAACCACAATTCGATAGCCAATAGACAATCTTATTATTAGACAATAATAACTGCGCACCACCTTTTTTGAGGTCATTGTGTGAATTATACGGTGATTATTTTAGACTGAGGTATTTTTCTGAGGGAGCGCATGCAGCTCCCGAAGACAAATACTAAGGTCCAAAACAATCACTGACGAATTCACACAATGACCAAAAAATAGATGTGTAAAGTTATTATTGTCATTAATAACTGCACTTTTTAATTTTATTAAGAAATACTTTACTAAACTTATTTGTTACTTAAAAGTCTTAAAGGTCTACTTATCCCTATAAGATATAATTTGATATAATTTTGACCAGTTACCCAACTAAGAAGAAACTCACCTGAATGAATTCTAATACTTTGAAAAAAAAATGAAAGTTGCCCATTGTCTTGGTATACAATTAACATGAAGAGATAGATCATCAGCAATGCTTTATTATTAAACATACACTCCCAGTCAAAAGTATTTGCGCATGCTTAAAAACAGGCAAAAACCAAATAACTATATAGAACGAACCAAACTCTCAACAACTTAATGTTGTTTATAGTTGTCATATGTATCTAATATTAATAAATCCATGTTTCCTCTTCTATTCGATCTTCCATTACCATCAAAATGGCCTTTTTACTGGACCGCATACAAATACACCACATGCAGTTATTGATATGTACCTGTGTAGTTCAATATTCTCGTTGCTCATTATCACCATGTAACCGTAAAGAACATTGTCAGGTTATGAGCTTTGAAAACAAATGCGCAGTTATATATTTAAACTCAATTTTTTAATTGTACAGAAGAAAGTATACAGTACGTTTAGCATGCTATATTTTCAAATGTGCTAAATGCAATTCTTGTTGATTTCTTTATAGAACTATAAAGAATATAAAATCTGTGAAAAAAATTTAGCATATAATGAATGGTTCTTGAGATATGGCTGGTTAAAAGTTTTGTACGCAAATACTTTTGACCGGGAGTGTATACACATTTTACCTGCCAGTCCAGCATTTAAACCTTCTATTTTTACCTGCCCATGCAACACCAAAATCACCTGCCATAGGCATTCAGGTAAGGTGCTCATGTCAATCCCTGACTTTAGACTGTAAAATTTCTTATGGATTATGAGAAAAATACGAGAAATATTTTGGTGCAAATATCTAAAAAAGTCTGAACCAATCAGACTGGGCATCTTCTGACGTCGTGTGAGTGCAAGAAAGTCGTATCTGTAATGGGCTGCCCCAAGTTGTATTTATCTACACTTTGCCACAAGAATGTGAAAAGCCCTCAAAATTTCCCTGTCTTATCTCAGTGGCTCTTGCAATGGTTGAATGTGTCACCTGTAGAACCATTTCAAGAGCCACTGACCCAAGACTGCAGATTATACAGTGTGGAATCCACATTTATGAAAAATGGCAGCTATTGCAGATACGATTTTATTGCACTCACATGATGCCCTCCCTACTCTGCATTAACGCCCTGCGGGGCAGGTTTTTTCTCACCCCGACCCCGTCGTTCCCCAAAAATTTATTTCCCGACCGGACCGACCCGATAATAATTTAGCTTGCCCCGACCGACCCCGACCCGAAAGGATTTTTTCTAGACCGGACCGGTAGTTTTTCATGATTTCCCGGTCAAGATGGATATTTTTCCCGACCCCGAGTTACCCCGAATTTCAAGTCATTAAAATGGTGTTTAAAAATGATTA
>JXSR01S000047.1:27849-43515 GCA_000969725.1 Ophiothrix spiculata
CCTTTGTATTTTATGTAGTTTATTATGCAGATTTGTTTCGTTGATTTGCTTGTTATTTTATATGTATATATGGAAATAAAGATTTGAAGTTGAAGATTAAGAAGGCGGTCAATTCAGTAGGCAGTCGATACGTAGGCGAGACTATTGGTTCGCGAACCATGCTTGTTAGAATACAGATCCAAAAGAAAAACTAGAAAACAGTTCCTACCCAAATTCAATAAGAGCTTGTAAATATCTTATCTATTCTGAAACTAGTGCATTCTGATTTGACTATAAGAGTATCATTGTTTCTATTTATAGCTGTTGGTATAGTGCTGGTGTTTATGGCCGCATGCTTTTACATAATCAGCATTAGTTCTCCCCCTATTGGTATTGTTAACCCAGATGCTGGGCCCTGTAATATGTATAGGTAAGTCTGTTGGTATAGTCCTTGTGTTCATGGCAGCACATTTCTACATAATCACTATCAGCTCATCCCCCTATTGGTATTGTTAACCCAGATGCTGGGCCCTGTAATATGTATAGGTAAGTCTGTTGGTATAGTCCTTGTGTTCATGGCAGCACATTTCTACATAATCACTATCAGCTCACCACTTATTGGTATTGCTAGCCCAGATGCAGGGCCCTGTAATATGTATAGGTAAGTCTGTTGGTATAGTCCTTGTGTTCATGGCAGCACATTTCTACATAATCACTATCAGCTCACCGCGTATTGGTATAATTTGCTAGCCCAGATGCTGGGCCCTGTAATATGTATACTAGGTGAAGTTGGTATAGTCCTTGTGTTCATGGCAGCACATTTCTACATAATCACTATCAGCTCATCATTTATTGGTATTGGTAACCCAGATGCTGGGCCCTGTGATATGTATAGGCATGCCTGAAAATAAACATGGTTTAATCCCAAAATGGTTTATTTTTTACAGGCAAATTAGTTGGGTTTCAAATGAGTAGCAAGTTTTGGCTGGATTACAATTCCCACTCAGCAGAGTTTAATTTCAGACTATTTTTCCAAATTGCTGAATTCAGTTTAGTCAGATTTTCAGATATCCCCCATTTCACAGAATTTTTTTTGTTAAAGTAGCTAGGTTAACCACTTATTAGATATAATTGCCCTTTGAAGAGAATGTTCCGCTGATGGTCCCGTGTAGGGCCAATTTGTAACTGTTTATTGGCCTGTTTAATAAATAGTATAGTAGAGTGTTTTATCCCTGGCTTTCCAGACGTCTTCTGATTAGTAATTCTGATCTTCTGCTGTCAGCATAGATTAAAGAAAGTACAAGATAGGAAACAGGTCTATTTGCACCCTAAAAATTTGGCTAAGTTAATGATTGCACCACGCGGGCGCTATGCCTGAACAGACGCTTGGCGAGTGTGTAGTGACGCCACTCTGTGGTCTGTCGCGTGCTATTATAACTTGACTACTACGCAATACGCATCTTGCATTTCTCCACCAAATTTTGCATAATCAAGGAACAGCGCTTGACTGGCTCGATAGTCACATTCTCAGTCAAATTACCATTCTGTTGCCGAAGTACAGCTTTCAGCATGTCAATACAATGAGTTTACATCATATACCACCTTTAATCGTTCAATCGGATATTAAACATTAAAATTGTCCAAATCATGATATCAATCATATGGAGTAGTAGACTTTGGCTTTACTGCATGTAACAACATTATAAAACAGTAAATAATAAGTTCTTTCTATTTTTGGATACACCACTTTTTGTGTACATATAAGATGACAATTAATAAATTATTTGTTCTAACCCATGAGATTTACTTTGTCATCAATGTTTTGTTTTATGGCTTTTCACAAATCCACCTAGCCATATACAGTTGACGCCGCTTAATTAGGATACCTCAGGAGTAGCAAAAATATCACGATTAACCAGTTGCCCCGATAAAGCAAAATACAGAAATCGCCATGAGAGAGATGTATTCACACTAAAATATACACTAAATTCACGATCTGACAGAAAGTGGACACATTGAAAGAATTTTAGAGACCTCTGGAATAGATTGAGATTTTTGTTGAGATTTTCAACAGAATTTAGGATTGTGGTTCACGATTTTTGTATTGATTTACAATTTACTTGCATAGAATTAACTTTATCATCATAATTTTGGGAAATTTTCATCAAATTAATATATTGTTCCAAAAATTATCCCATTTATCAGGAGGAATGTCCCGATTAACAGGTCAATAAACGGTTCCCTGACTGAATATGTCAATTAACCAAAAATCCCTTATAAGAGGATCCCGATTAAGCAGCGCTCATCGACTGTATTATACTTGCATGCTTGAGAATCAAGGGTGTTATGGAAAAAGAAAACGAAAAGTATCCACCCCTTTCAGGAATTGTATCTGTAAATGCATGTATAATGAATTACGATTTCTAGAATTATTAGATATAAAATTGTTAAACATTTGCAAGACTTGAATTATTATCACATCTAGTTAATAATTTTTGGATTTTTGAGAGAATCCTCAATAAATTTATTTTGCTTACTGTTTCAGCTCCTGTGATTCCTGTATCTTACACGAGGATTGTGGGTTCTGCTACATAGAAGCTGATGGATCCTACGTCAACGCCTCTGGCTCCTGTCTCCCTGTCAGCCCTCAGCACATGTCGGAATCATTGGTCGGCAGATGTAGTGCAAACAGCACCACGGGTGCTATATGGGCCAATGATTTCTGCCCAACTCCATATGGCTTCCTGGCTATGATTGGAATGACGTTGTATTTACTTGCGTTTGCACCAGGTAATGATATTCAAATTCCTCTCACTCAAATTGGTTATTAATAAAATTCATATTGTTGCTTGCAGGCTGAAATTTTAAATGATAAATTCATCAATAAAGATTAAAAAGTACTTAGAGAAACATCAATATTTTGAATACTGTAGAACATAAAACAGCTGGCAAAATAACTGACTTAAAAATAGATGTATCGCACATGGAACAGTTCAGAATATGACAGACTTGAAAATATGCAAAATAAACTCATGAATCATGAACTTTACCATGTATGGGACACATTTATTCATGAAATTGCACAACAGCTACGGTTTTAAAGATGGAATTTATGCCCTGATTTTATGTTTGGCAAAATGAATTTTTGGAAAAAACAAAATTTTACAAAATAAAAATTTGGATGTGTTGTGACCTAGTTCAGGTAAAAATTATAGATAGAACTGTGAGTGAAAAAAAGCTTATGTTGATCCTATTTACACTTAAAGGGGGCTTAGCACAGAAAGGGGTGTCGGACACATGTAAGCTGATATCAAGGGTGTTGGACACAAAAAAGTGGATTTTTCTCGAAAACAAATTTGGCGGCCCTCTTTTATAATTTCAGAAATGTAATCAGCACATATGAAAACACCATATATCAAAAACCTGAAAAATCAATAGAATTCTTTCTGTGTTAAGTCACCTTAAAATCTATGTACAAAAAATTTTACTTGAAAGTGTGTTTTCTTTCTCACATCAGGAATGGGACCTATGCCATGGACAATCAATTCAGAAATCTACCCAATGTGGGCAAGGAGTTTTAGCAATGGATGTGCTACAGCTGTCAATTGGATCTCAAACTTGATTATTTCAATGACATTTTTGAGCCTTACAGAAGCCATCACAAGATATGGTATGATATGTATATCCTGCTTAACCACAGGCCCATAACCAGAGGTTTTAAGTTTCACAATATTCATTTGTCAACCCAAAACTAATTTCACTCATTTTGAAAAAGTGACAAGCAAGATAAACAAAAGTGTTTTCAAAGTGTTTTGGGTAGTTGTTACCACAAAAAAACTTATTTTTTCAACTAAATAAGTTTTTGTTTATGAGATTTGTTGGGCTCTTTGGAGTGCAAGGAGACTTTAACATCACACAAGCTCACAAGCTACAGCAATTACACCCCCCCCCCCAAAAAAAAAAAAAAAAAAAAAAAAAAAAAAACATGAAAATAAAAATGAAATGGGTAAAGAAAAAGAAAAGATTGGACCAGAAAAAATGGTTAAAAATGTTACGTTGTATCAAATTTTTGTAGAGAAATTGAAAATGAGATTGTTATGAGTTACTTGGAGGTATGGCTTCATATGTCAGTTACCGAGTCCTAGCAATAAACTGTGGCGCTGCGCCTGTCACATATTATAACCCAGCTAAGGGCATGTGTGGTCCAGCCAAGGATTTTATAAAGGGAAATCAGTACTCAATCTGACCTCCGTGATAAATGAAGCTCATAGACGGTTGGGTGCGACACACATCAAGATTTGATCTTTCAAACGAGATGGCAGGAAAATCAGCATACTAAGCTCAGACCATGTTACAATAGACCCTGCCTGAAATTCAGAGATGTTTTGTGCTAAAACAAATAAAAATGCCGTCTATACATCAAGTGGAGATTTATGCCTGGCTTTCATGTCAGTTTCAGAACAGATCCCAAAGGGGCAATAAGTCTGCTCCATTTAAGTAACAATAAAATGGTGGCAGTATCGGTTCCCCTTTTTCATAGTGCTTGGGCCCTGCTGAATTGCGCAGGATTCCAACCCCAAAGGCAATGAGTTAGAACCTACTTAGGCCGATGTGTGTGAGACAAACTGCTCAACATGTATCATCATCTAACCAATATTGGTAGTTGTTAGGAATGTTCTCCATTGACTGTTAGCTATTGGAAGGTATATTCATGAAGTGAAAATGTATTTTAATAGAGTGACTGATTTCTCACAGCATTGAATTTTAGCTCACTTTGTTCTTCAAAATTTGTGTACAAAACATTGATTTAATTTATGTTTCTTCCATGGCTTTTGTTTTATTCCAGGTACTTTCCTTCTATATGCTGGGATAGTTTTACTTGGATTCATATTCCTCTGTGTCTCTTTACCGGAAACTAAAGACAAACCTCTTGAAGAGGTCATAGAACTGTTTTCTCATCCTGTTAGCTCATGTTGTGGTGGAAAAGATTCAAAATATCGCAGGGTTTTAGGATCAGGTGAGTCTTTGGAACATGTTTATGTCTTGTGCATGTGTTGCACTGTGTATTAGGCCAAAGAAAAAATAGTCTGTCTCAGCTTCCCACGCGCATAGCTTTTAAAAAAACAAATTTAGCGCATTTCTTTTTTTTTTAGGTTTTTGAGAGATTTTCATTTTTTTCATCTTTTTTTCCTACTTCTGGGAAAAAAAGTTAAATAAACGGCCGCGAGGCGGTCGCGAAAAAAAATAGTGGCCGAAAAATGCAATAAAAAAGATTAGGGGGTATTTCCGCATCCGTGTAGCCCTTTTTTACTAATAACAAACAAACCGCATAGTGCTTAGGGTTTTGACCTTAAGTAAGCTGAGACAGATTTCTTTTTTTTTTTGGCCTTATGATCGCTCAACCTTGATTACTATAGTTATTAAAACAAGGCAAACAACACTATATTTGATTACCTCGTTTTTGCAGGCTGCAACGATATATCACTTTCATTTCAATTAGATTGAATTCAATTTTTCTCGCGACCAAATAAATATGGATTGCTATGTAGCCATGCCAACTCGAAATTGCAAAGACACATTCTCAAATTAAATGCACTAGCAATAGTTTTACAAGAACAAGTTTGTACAAGAGCAATGCCCAGCATTATGAGCTTATAGCGGTAGATATACTTCGTCATTTTTGTAGTTTGTAGACATTTTCATTCAGAATTTTTCTCATGGTGATTGGTTTTTAAGAATGGTGTAAGCTTTCATTCTGAATGAACATTTTCCCATGACAATTTCACCATTGTGTAAATCATAATCATCATTGCAGGAAGAGATTAGCTTACCATGAATAGATCTAGGCCGTAGAATCAATATCAAACATTATACTACACATCAATAAGCACTTGAAAATGTGCAATGGGGTGAAAAACAGGTCCCCATTTATTACATTCTCCATAATGTGAAAATTTAGAATGAAAATTCTCATTCAGAATTAACAGTTTACTCCATTCTTAAAAACCAATCACCATAAGAAAAATTCTGAATGAAAATGACTATACAAAAATGACGAAGTATATCTACCGCTTATAACAACTAATAGACAATCACACAAGCTTAGGAGCTGATCTCATGCATAGTAACTGTATTAATTGCATCTGTTTCAGGAAAAGATGACAACAAGAACCCTTCAGAGACATCATCAATTCTACTAAGGTCATAAATGAGTTGTTTTTATAATAGTCATTACATTCTTGGTATTTCGGCAAATTTCCTTGTATTGGAATTGGACTTCAAGTAACTTTTTGTCATTTCTGTCACATCCTTTTGGTGTTTCAGGGTTGTTGTTTTTTTTAATCAATTTAATTAATTTCGATATGCTTCCTACTTCTCCCAGGGATTTGTTTCATTGAACATCTAGGCAGTTTCCTTCATAGCACAAACCCAGGCTGTGCTCATTTTTATCATTCCTTCTACTTTCTTTGTCAATCTCATGGATGTATTCAGACTTTTTTATTTTTATTAAGTTTATTTTGATTAAATCATGAAAACATACTGTTATGGTTGAAGAGTTTGTGCATGATATGTATGTGATGTGGGATATTACAGGATGATTATTATTGCATGAGGTTAATACGAGAGCAGTATGATATGTTCAAATGCACAAGATCTTTTCATTGTGACTACCTTGAATTGAAAAGGCAGGAATATGAATTCAATTTCTCGTGTTCATTTCTATTGAGTACATTGGACATGGGCTAAATTATTATAGGCCTGTCTAGTTTATTCATATTTTCTGATATTTTGATATGTAGAGATTGGTCTTACTCTTTCTCATAAATTGTAGTCAGCCTACAATTTTATAGCCTTCGCTGAGTCTCTCTCAAAAACATTTACTAAAATCTATCACAGAAGTCTCATGCAAAAGTCGCCTGCAAAATGTTTCCAACACAAGTATCCATCAAAAACCTCCCATAAGACTCTCTTGCAATGAGTCCCCCTCAAATGTTCTCCTGCATCCCACAATTTAGTCACTTATTTCATCCCCACATATATTAACAACCTCCCACATCCTGTAATATACCACAAATTCGTTGAGATCCTACCTGCATCCTATCAATTTACCACTAAGACCTAGAAAAAAAATTGTTTGATTGGCGTAACCCGACCGACCCTATTTTTACTGCCGACCCTAAATATTTTCATTTTTTTGAGCATGGTAAAAAACCTCCAAATCCCAAATTTGATGGGAATCGATTCATGGGGGCCCGAGATATGGCTTGCAAGACATTCAAAATGACAAATAAAAGATGTTTTACAGAAAAAGTGAAGATGTTTTTGTATATGTGTCGTATATTTTGGGTCTTGTTTGTGAAACATAGACTTGAAAAATAAAAAAGTTAAAAAAATCCGACCTACCTACCCTATTTTTTTTCTATGTTACGCCAATCAAACAATTATTTTTTTAGGTCTAATGGGTTTAAGAATCCTGACAGCACCTTGAAGAATCATGCTATTAGACGATGGGGCATGAGCTCCGGAACGCTCGTTTCGTTGCCCCCATCATGGTACTACTTTCCCATGGTCTCAAAAATTCGGATAAAATATAAGATTTACAAATATGCCTGTTCCCACGCTGGAAATTGGGGCATTTTTGTACAATTTGGCAAAAACTGAAAAAAATTCGATGAAAAGCTATTACGGCGATCGGATGAAAAATTGGCATGTTCGGGTGACTGACCAATCAACGCGCTCGTTGTAAATATCGCATTTATTTTCGCGAAATAAACAATACGAAGGACTTCCTGAGCTGCCGGGCGAAAATAATGTACGGAAATTTGCCAAAAATACACGTTTCAGTTGTGGCCCAGGATTTACAGATGATATATTTTTGTGTACTGAGAAATGCTGATCTACATTTTTACAGTTTTCATCCCGTAATACAAGGATTAGTGCATTAGTGTATATGTGCTCTTCATGGAGATATGGAATCTAAATTACACCTATCATTTATTTTAAAAAGTTTAAAGACTAACAATTTATAACTTTAACTATTTCTTATTCTTTGGGAATTGACAAAACTTATATATTCATTGATTATATTTCTTAAAACATATTATATACTGCATTAATAAATTTAAGCATGTTGAAGCCCCATGACATTATTTCAAATAGTTTCAACCACCTTTAGAAAAACCCGTAAATAGTTCTTTTGAAAAATACTATTTACGGGTTTTGAAAGGCTATTTACGGGTTTTGAAAGCTTTTTATAGCCACATCACTTTCACGCGCGGACTTACGCGCGCAACAAACTTACACACGCAAGCCAATACGCGCATTAACCTATTTACTTGCATTCATGGTTAACATTTTGTTAGTTCATTTTTAATAAGATTAATTACTGAATTAGGCTAATGGGTAAGTAAAAATTACATTATTTTAAAATGTATTAATACAAAACAAATATATACTGACATTTTTCAGATCTCTGGGTTAAAAACTATGGTCCTTCAGTGACTAAAATTTAGATATTTTAGTCACTTCAGGCCAATAGTTTTAACCAGAGATCTTCAAGTCAGTATATATTTGTATACTATGTATTACCCATAGCCCATTCATGTTCCTAGATTTTATGGTTTTATTTACTGATATTTTCTCAATGCATGTGTCCATTGTTATACTTTTAAGTTTCTTTTGATTCATGTGTTTTGTTTCAGATTTTATGGGGAACGTTTGTTTCTATCTACATAAAATATGGGGTGCTATGGTGAAATGAGCGGAAAGTCGCTGATTTCAAAACCAGGTTTATTAAATACATGTTTGAATTCTTTATATTCTCAGCTTTGAAATAATATATAATATATCATTTTCCTTAAATTCCTTTCCATTGAGAGATCAAGGAGATTCAAAAACGGGGGAAAAAAAAGAATTGACATAATTCAACTTCAAAGTAGAAGACTTATGCACCATTGACCATGGTAACTATTTCAGGCTACATAGAGTAACGTACGCTTGAGAGTTTACCAAGGAAACAAGCTTTAGCAAATATTGTTTCTGGTTATGCAATACACACTTGACACACATAATATCAAGAGTACATGCAATATTTCATGCAAATTTTAAGTTATTCCATAGGCCTATACATCTTCATAATCTGCCGTCATTTTCAAAAGGTTGAAAATTATATCATCATTGAACCAAACCATCTTAGCGCAAGTTGCACTGAGATTATATAGTCCTTTGATAAAAGCCATTAAAATCAATATTTCCAGGTTTAAAATGTTGCTCAAATTTTTATAATTAGAATAGAAGAGTATGTATTGATGCGATTTGTATTACAAAACAAAAATTGACCTTTTTACCAAATTTTTACTTTACTTTTCAGTAGCTGTTTTCTCAAAATCATCAAGCGTGACTTTCCCATTTTGCCATAGTACCCCTCAAATGTACAAATGTATCTCTTTCTACACAGTTGTACATGTGTACAGAATTTTAAGAACGGTGAAGGGATTTGTAGCAACAACAAAAAAGATAAAAGTCTGTTTAAGTCAAAACTGAATTTAAAAAACATCTTGGAGCCCTGTTAAAGATATGCTTCCTTTAGCTTACTTGGTACCAAGTACCGAGTTGGGCTTACTTGGCGAAAGCCTAAACAAGGTAATTTTGGTGTTATTTGTGGAAAATTGTCTTTAAAAGACCTGTCATACTCTTGTAGAAATTGATTATTGAATATACTTTGAATTTTTTTGTAGTTTTTCATCTATCTAACAATTCTAAATGTTTTTACCATGTTATTATCTTAACATATTTCTGTTTATTGTTTTGCAGATCCAGACGACAACAGCGTGACTACCTGACAGTACAAGATAAAAAGTAAAGTATTTTTATAATAAATCAAGCAAGAAAATTATTTATTGTACAGAAATAGAAATTGATGATAATATTTATTTTTACTTTATGGTCACAATCAAAGTCTGTAGAGGTAAACCAACTCTGCTTTCTGTATAGCCTTATTTGGAAACCTTGAATTGAATGTTGTTTAGAAACAATGTAGGTCCTACTACATGTTGAAGTAGGAGTTATGAAACAGAGTATTTAGTTATGGCTAGTTTAAGCTCCCTAGATAGGATCTCAGTTATGACAAGAATTGTTCTGCATCCAGTTCTGCAGAGTTGCATTGACAAGCCTCTAGGTGGTCAGGTGTTGAATGTAGTCTGCAAGATGACTCGCATCTGGATCACCTACAAACCAAAAAGCTTTATAAAGATACACATTCAACTAAGTAAGGAACCAAGTGAGGGGGTGTGTGTGCAAAGTAAGGAGTGTAACTAAATAGGGATCCTTACTTAGTCTCAAACATGTGTTTTCAAGTTGACCTTTGTATACTTTGATCAACACTAAATAGGCGGGAAATATGAGGCTTTTCTTCATCTGCAAGCAAACATAATCCCGCTCACATGCTCACTGTAGATACTGATGCGCAAGTCACACATACAATGCGTGCTGCATCTCTGCGCTGTGTTCAGCTACGCAAACACTTAGTCTGTATCAGTTCACAATGTGAAGAGGCCTGCCTATTTGGTATTGATCAAAGTATATTATAGGGCCACCTATGCATTTGGGTGATTGATGTCTTACCAGAATATGTTGCACTAGTAAGCCGTAAATGATGTGCCAATTTGTGTCATCCAATTTGGAAGATTTTTAACTGAAAACTGTCTTCCCATATTGGACCTCTAGGTACTAAAAATATTCCATGATCATGTGATTACACCCTCTGCAAACAGCATAGGTTTCTCTATAGGCAGGAGCGGACATCCGGGCACTCTGTTTACATCTGGGACGTTTGTCCAAATAGCGCGGTGAAAACAATGTGAAAGTGTCGGCTATTTTTGACCTTTTACTCCAACTTTACGACACTTTTCCTTGTGTTTGTCAACTGGCCTCTCACACCCAGATTGTTGCAAATCCTCCATGTATTCATGAGGTCCTATTTATATGCTAATTTCTTGTTACAGACTCAGTCTATTGTTAATATCTGTCGATCAAACCTATTTACGTGTCCCTCTCGTATATGATTGGTGAGCATTAATCAAAGCCATGCCCCTTTATACTTTTGAAAGTTGGGAATTTGACAGATGTGAAGATATTCGATGGTCAGGTAATTAGTATCTGAATAGAAAATTTTGCAAAAAATTCAACTTGACCAGTCACATATTAAGTTGTTGTCAAAGGTTTCAAAATTTTGTAAATTTATATTAACAGACAGGGATTTTGCTTGGTATGAAATATTTCAAACCAATTTTCTTTTTTTGTTTTCTATCAAAAGTAATTTGATATAACATAAATAAAAGTATTTATATATCTCACATATGGTTAAAGGTGGGAGCTGATTGGTTAAAGGGTGGGCGCTTGGATTTTACTCCCGGGGGGAGGGGGGTACTCAAATTTGGTTTGGGTAGGGACGTGCCTCTGGGAAATTTGAAAAGCCACCCATCCAAAAAACCAATTTTCAAGAAAAAGGGACCCATCCCCATACCAATCTTCCAAATTTTGAGTCACACTAAATCAAAAGCCACATTTTTTTCTGCACAAATTTACACTCTATTGGCAAAGTTTTGAGAAGAATTGTCAACATTTTGAAAAAAGAACCCATCAAAATAACAACTTTTTTTTTGCGATGAAAAAGGACCAATTGAAATACCAGAGAGCCTGATTTTGGCACCCAAATTTGCGGCACATCCCCTTAACCCCTTTTGTACTAAGTACCCCCTGGGATTTTACTATGCCCTTTAAATATACTAATCCTGGGGCAAAGTTTTTATTAGGCTTACTCCACATAAGTTGTATCATGAAAGTCAAGCTTCATGTACACTCTATTAACTGTTTTTGGTCGAGGATGCGCTGTAGTGCTGAAGCTGATTATCTTTTAATTAAAACATGACATGACCAGCATTAAAAGAAGAAACAAATATCAGAAATCATCATCTAGCATGTGCAAATGCTTAGATGCTTCTGTTTATCAACCATGTGACAAAAATCTGTACATCTTATATAAAAAAATGAATATTGACTGCTTTTTGTTTGGGTACAGTTAAAATTATTTCCTTTTGCTGATCTCATATCCATGGCTATGTCCTCAGCAATCAATTAGAGGAAATTAATTCAACTATGCCCCTCAAAACAGTTGAATACTGTTATTTAGTCAGCTAGTTCCTTTCCAAGTGTATAGGTGTATGACATGTATTGAATCACAGTTCGGCGGAACACACAATTCGGATACGTATCTGAATTTGGATACCCACATATCAAAATTCTGATACCCATATCAGAATTAGGATTGGAGGGGTGTATGAATTCTGATACGCCTGTCGTTGCGCAGGTAACAAATCGATAACGCAAGCTGGCAAGTACATGTAAAAAATCTTTCTTGTATTTATGATAAATATATCTGTGAAAATGTCATTTCTATCTATGCAATTCCAGCAGAACGGCTTCGAAACATGTCCTGATTACAGAAAGCAAAATAATTTGACCAAAACTTTGTCAGAGTTAGAATCTGGCAAATGATGATAATGTTATTGACTTTTGTACATACCGCTATGGTTGGCGGCAAAGCTGAATATTCATTTCAGCTGATATCCTGTTTCAGCTGTTTAAATCCAATTTCAGATATGGGTATCAGAATTTTGATACGGGTATTTAAATTCAGATTGTGAATGCAAATTGTGAGTTCTGCCGAACTGATCAGTTGAGGCATTTCTTATTTTTTTTTACTTTGGGAAAACTCTGGGCAGGATTACCCCATTCTATGCAATATTCCATTTCCATATTTATGATTCTTTTCTACTTTTATACCATATGTTGCTTTGCTCCCCAATAATATAATCATTGTATCTGTGATTATTTGTAAATTGTATTCACAATCTGCAGTACTTTTCCTTAAAGGGACTAGTCTAGATTTCACTGAGAATTAAAAACTTACGGAAATGCTGCAAATCATGAGCATTTAAAATGTAGCGAAATCTAGGCCAGGCCTTTTAATTCAATATCAGCTGGTGCCTTTTTTGATCATTTGCCAGTGAAGTTTCTTGACATAAGCATTTCTGAGAAATTGCAATATCAAAGTTGATGCATTCAAGCAGAGACGCTAGAATTTTATTTCTAGCGTCTCTGATACAAGTAATACACATCCACAACTGACAGTGGTAGTTGGTATCTAGTAGTTGATATATACATATAAGGTGATATATAGGATACCTGGGAGAAAACTTTACACTTAAACCCTATAGTATCCTTGCCCTGGAGGCCGCTCGAAGAGTTGTACGCATGCTCGTCAGAGCCCCTCAAAATCAGACGGCCCTAAATGTCGTAGAATCATGTAAATTCCAACCCTTAATGTCGTAAAATATTTAAAATCATATACCCCTAAATGTCGTAATACACTGAATTTGTCCCCTATTTATAGTGTAACATACTGAAATGGACCTGCACTATTTTTTGCCATAAAAACATGATTATACAGTAGAAACTCATTATAACGAAGTTGCTGGGGACAGGCAAATTACTTCTTTATATCCAAAATTTCGTTATATCAGAGTTTTAAAACAATAAAAAAATAAGAGAAATTAGTAAAATGGTACAGGAAAATTACTACTTTATAACAGGGTTTTTCTTATATCAGATTTTGTTATAATGAGTTTCTACTGTAATACATTGGAAGCCTTTTCTGTTGTATTTCTTTAAAAAGTTAGAATAGCTTGCGAAAAAGTGACCCTAAAGTCGAAGATATCGTAAAAAGACGACCCTATACATGTCGAAAGTTACCCTGAAAAGGCACCCATTTTTCTAAAGCCGTCGACGACGCCAATGGGCCAAACTCCGACCCTTTTTTTACCACATTTTTCTTCGAGCGGCCCCTGTGTCCTTGCGGCCTATTCTGAGACAAATCCCTATATTTCCGCCCATGATACATATATCGACACAGATTACAATCCAATGTTTAGGCCCATGAGAAAAAGACTGAAAATTGGGCACTATAAGAAGATCCTAAAAAGGGCCGACGTAATTATATCAATCTTGATTTCAGATTCAATTTCATAATATTTCAAAATTAAACCTGTAGACCTAATTATACAGAACCATTTTCGGTTCCTTACTGATGAAAGACATGGCATGGAAATCGAAAGCGTGATCGTCCTAAAACCAAAATGGGCGGAATGCCTTTCATTCGCTGGTTTTTAATGGCTTGTGGAGGAGGTAGGCCCACAATGTAGCCCTTCAACTTATCAGAGTGTGATAATCCTAATTGAATGGCCGTATCCTTACTCCCAAAAATTGATTTACGCATGCACGCAATCATGCATTATAACGTGGCATTGCGCGTCAAAATGTTCATCATTTGATTTGGTTGTGCCGTGGTTACTTGCACGCACTTTGAACACTTTGTTTATAGCAACGATGAATATAAAGCGATTTTGATTGACGACTTGCGAATGGTTTTGAGGAGGACGAAGTCATCACCAAAAGCGGAACGCCGAAGGAAGTGCGAAGCACCTGCAGTATTGGAACAGGACCAATCCACACCGGCGACGAAGAGGACATGATCAGACGTACAAGGAGTGTCGAGCAGCAGTAGGAGAAGGACAGCTTCCGTCATACCTTCTTCCAATCCATGGATCCTTGGGCTAACGGATCGTCATCGATTCAACTTGGAGACTGGCGATTGGCTAGATGACGAGCACATCATCGCCGCACAGATGTTGCTGAAGCGTCTATTCCTCGGACTCGCAGGCTCCTTTTGTCGGACTTGTTGGTGGGTTTGAAGCCTTCACGAAGCCCGGAGTGCAGGTTTTACACAATGGCGCTTGTCACTGGGTGGCGCTTTTGTCAAATGGAAAGGACGGTAAGGTTTACGACAGTCTCGGCCTCAGATTGAACGCTTGTTTGGAGGACCAGATTAAACGTTTATGTCCAGGGGTATCATCAGTGACTATCGTTGATATTCGTAGACAGAGAGGATTAAGTGATTGCGGGCTTTTTGCTATCACAAACTGCTTGGAAGTGGCTCTCGGCAACAATTCTTCGCTGATCATATTTGACCAACGACGGATGAGGACGCACTTAGTACAATGTTTCGAGGAAGGATACCTTACGCCGTTTCCGCGATATGTTTATATATGTTTATATATATATATATGCAGCGGTGGAAATACCCACATGATAGTCAACCCAGGGTTAGGCAACCCCGAGTGCGTGGACTCTATACGTAGAACATACTACATTATACTACTATTTAGGTCATATGTAGAACATACAACATTATACTACTATTAAGTATATCTAGGCTTAAAATATATCAACTGACTATAATTACTCTGGGTTGACAAATTAACTTCATTAGCACCACCTTCAAGTTGGTAAGTACAGAAGTGAAGATCACCAGGGTGGACAGCAGCATCCGTTTGATATTTGACAGGGAGTGTAGGTCAAAAATACAATAGCGGACTGTCAGCTATGTGGATTTATATGTATTTAGGTGTATAAGGAGACAGATAATACGACACATGCTGATTGTGATTTGTTGTCAATGTCATCATTCCCATGCCTTTGTGTGGTTGGTAGGCTTAGTGTTGCGATGAATGTTGTTCAGACAAATGATTCATCTAATATGATATTGACTGTGTGGGAACCCAGAAATAC
>JXSR01S000047.1:43914-65633 GCA_000969725.1 Ophiothrix spiculata
TGTAAAGGAATTCAAGGTGAAAGGAGTGTGTTGTATGATAAATTATTAAAATTAGATGTACACGAGCAATTTGTGGACATTGCTGAGAGGGCCGGCAGAGATGTAGTAAAACGTGATTTTGTATATATGTCGTATATTTTGTGTTCTTGTATGTAAAACATAAAAAAATATAAAAAAATCCGACCTACCTACCCTAATTTTTTTTGTATGTTACGCCAATCAAACATTTTTTTTTTTGGCCTTACCCTAGGTCGACCAGTAAATTCAATAACAACTTCAAATTGTTAATTATGTGAATGAAGTTCACATAGGTTGAACACTGTATATCACCCATTATGCTGGTTGACAAATGAACTTCACTAATAACTTCAAGTTGTTAATGCAACTGACTATGATTACCCTGGCTTGACAAATGAACTACATTAACATCCCCAGGTTGTCAATTATGCGAGTAAAGATTACCCAGAGTATACATTGTATAACCTGCTCTAAAACAACTGAGTACATTATGATTTACCTGCTTTTCACTACTAGTAATAGTATGTTCTACGTATAGGAATCTAAGTGGAATACAACCCAGGGTTGGTCAACCAGGGGTTGCCTAACCCTGGGTTGACTATCATGTGGATATTTCCACCGCTGCATATATTGCATTATATTGCATGTATTTTAGAAAAGATGTTTACTGTCCCCTTTGTAGTTAGGAATTTTAGAAATTTAAACAGCTTCTGATACCAACTACCACTGTCAGTTGTGGATGTGAATTGCTAGAGACGCTAGAAAGGAAATTCTAGCGTCTCTGCTTGAATGCATGAACTTTGATATTGCAATTTCTCAGAAATGCTTATATCACTGCTAGATTGTTTAGTTTCCTTAGCTTCATATGTTTGTTAGGCCAAGTAAAATAAATTGCATGTTTTAGGTCCCCGCCCGCCCCAATTTTTCAAGATTTTGAAATATTTTTATTATTTTCCATTGTTGGTTCCATAACTTAACTTCTGAACATGTTGTAATGGAAATTGATACTTTGAAGTGTTTGATGATCATTGATAAACATATTCCAAACACTTTCTTCAAGCTAGGGGTAAAGCAATTTGGAAAGAGGGCCTCTCCAATTTTGGAGTGCCATTGTAAACTGTTGGTATATGGATTTTACATAAAATAAATAAATTGTGGAAAAATAATAAATAATAAGGACCTCCCTTACCAAATTTTTAAAAAGTCTGGACGTAAAACACAACTTATTTTACTTGGCCTTAGGTTCTTGTTCCTCTTTCTCTATATCATGAAGGATTCAGGAAGCATCTTTATAACAGTTGTGAGGGTGACAGGAAGAAGCATGTCTGTCAAAAATGTTGATTATTCCATACAAAACTTAGCATCTTGTATTGAATTGGTTTTTTTATATATTACTAGCAATATTGTCCATATAAGGCTGATATATATATTGATATATTTCAAGTACAGAATTAATGATATAGTATTGTACTGTTATAAATATCATGATTAATAATACATTCTATTTTTCTTATACATGTAAATGTAATACTGTAATATAAATGGCATTCAGATTATTCTGATACTCTTTATCTGTAAAAATTTATCTTATTGTGTGTTAATATTATTCTATATGTAACAACGATCAACCAAATTTGTGCCAAAATTCCTAAAACTATGATGCACATTTTAACAGTACCATAGGGTTTGCATGCTGCATCATAACAAGCCTTTTGCATGTCAGTCATGGATGCCATGTGGCATTCTGTTTGCATGGTTTGGTTTAGAAAACCAACAAAATGTCCTTAACATTTTATTAAATTTATATCACAAACACCAAATTACAACTGAGTGACATGAATATACAACTGCACCTAATTTGTTGAATTTGATTTCTTAAAGTAAATCAAAAGTTGAAGCTGATTTTTGTTCTATAATTATGAGAATATATTTCAAACTCTTAAGGCTGCGATCACATAAAACTATACGGTATATATACAGTATTCGCTATACGCTCCCAGGGAGTGATTCATATTTGAAATTTACAGGGATTAACCTCATCACTAAACGTATATGTGCCTTCCCTGGAGCGTATAGCGAATGTCGTATACCGTATACCCATGCATATACGAGATACACAAGGGGGTATCAAAAAGTTTAAACTTTACCCAGAAGAAATGGCGCCAGGAACAAAATTTCATCATTAGGTACTTTACGCATCTTTACATAGTCAATGTGCAAAGTAGCACATTTCTCCCACTTTCAACTGACTGTCTACACATCGATATTGTAGGGATCCTCTGTATTGAAAAAATCTGATTTTGGGCCTAATCATAGTTGAGAGTATTTGAAAATGATTTACTAGGCCCTGTAACCCTTCAAACGCAGGGACTTAATTACGCCGCATGTCTCAATTTCCTCCATGCAGCTTATGTTTTAAGCGGGTAGGTAGATGACATCAATCACCACCTGTAAAGACAGTAAAACTACTTATGAGACAATTTCTGCACCATAATGTACATAAAATCGAGCGACTATTCTGACAAAATTTCATTGATATAGCTCAATCCCTTCTGGGTAAAGTTCAATCCTTTTTGATACCCCCTCGTACTTCTATATGATCCACAGGTCAAATTGATAGAACTTTACACCATTTACATGTAAAAGAAATCAACATGGTAATACAGCGTGGGACACAAAGGTCTGTGTATATGTGTCCCGCCGCGGCAAAAGGGTCCAGTTGTCGACTCCTACATGTTGCTCATTGTAGCATATTCGATGTATACAAATACCATAAATTAGATATGCTACAAGGAGCAACATGTACGAGCCGACAACTGGACCCTTTTGCAGCGGCGGTACACATATGGTATATCGTCTCATCCAATTCAACACAAACTTGATCATACTTCCAGAGTTCAAATAATCATCATATTCTGTAACCGACATATTGTCAAAGCTGTTTTTAAGCATCTTTTTGCACACAAGTACAAAATAACTTGATTGTAAAGACTATGTACATTCAGAAAATCAGTAGTTGAATTGGAGGAGTAATCACGGTAACTCAATTTTTGTGTATAAGTATATACAGGGCGTATCAATAAAAGTGTAACACTTGGAAATTGCTTGTTTTAGGCATGAAATTGTGTCGTAATTTACACAAATTTGATGTCAAATTCAAGATAAGGACCTATCTTTTCAGCACAATTTACCCCATCACGATAGCTTTTGTCAATCTGGAGATATGCGCAATTGTTTGCAGGTAAGCGGGTAAGCGAAATCCACTCTGTGCCACTTTTCAATATAGCGATAGAAACACACGTTTCTGAATAACATTTTCAAACAATAGCATTGTGTAAAATAACAGCATCCGTAAAGACATTTTCCATGATAAAATCTTTAATAACTTAATTTAAAGAATCTCTTACTAATATTTCAAAGTCATAAATACAAATATTGCACAATTTCCATACTTTGGAGTTGATAAATTGAACGTATCAGTGCCACATCCATCTGACAAGATTGTTAAAGATCAATGATGAATGCACTTTCTGCATGATAGGATAGTTACATAATTGATATCATAAGAACAATGCACTAACACCAGTGCTTATTGATGGGTGCAAATCAATTATTACATAACAGTTTTCACACATTTTACACATGTTTCATTGCTATTGTTTGAAAATATTATTCAGAAACGTGTTTCTATCGCTTTATTGAAAAGTGGCACAGAGTGGATTTTGCTTACCAGCAAACAATTGCGTATATCTCCAGATTGACAAAAGCTATCGACTATCGTGATAGGGCAAATTGTACTGGAAAGATAGGTCCTTTATCTTGAATTTGACATCAAATTTGTATAAATTACGACACGATTTCATGCCTAAAACAAGCAATTTCCGAGTGTTACACTTTTATTGAGACGCCCTGTAGAATAAAGGGAGTTCCGATCACTGTTGTGTGTATAGATCAAAACATAGTCGGCTTTCAAACAAAATTGTCACTACCAAACATTTGGTCGTGACATCACCAAATATTTGCGATCAAATTTAATGTATAAGCCGGTAACAAACATTTGAGGCAATGTATATAGCAATTCAACACATATGCAATTTAGCGTGAAATTTTATTTGGTCTCAACTCAAGTATTTTATTTGGAGTCAATCATCATTTTGACGTCACAACCAAATGTTTGGCAGCGAAAATTTTGTTTGAAGGCCGACTAGGTTTTGACCCTATCATAGGCGAAAGTGTTGCGGTAGTCCAATTTGACATGTAGCAGTATCACTGTCAAACAATGTGTGCTTTTAATACCAAAAACATTTTACTGTGATGAGGACTTGTTTTTTTGGTTTGGGTTTAAGAATTCAGGGATAATTTTTAGGTTAGGGTTTAGGGTTAGTGTTAGGGAAGGTCTAGTTGGGATTTGGTTTAGGGTAAGACTATGGATTTGGGATTAGTTTTGGTTTAGTGTCAAGTTGGGATTTGGTTTAAGGTGAGAAAAAGGATAGAGTTCGTTTGCAGTTTTGGGTGTAGGGTTAGATTAATGGTTAGGGTTTAGTTGATTTTAGGGTTAGGATAAGAAATAAGGGTTAGTTTAGGGTTAGTTTTCAGGTTGGGGTTAAGGGTTGGTGTTTGAGTTTTGATCGAGTTTAGGATTAGTTTGGATTAGGGTTGGAAATAAGGATTTAGGGTTAGGGTGCAGGTTTGGATTTAGAGTTAATTTTAGGGTAGGGGTAAGTATTTAATGGAACCCTAGATAGTCTACTTTGCCCACACTACCACTCAGGTTATTGTACAATTCTTGTGTTGAGTTGTTACTTTCAGGCTCATTTATTTCAATTACTATGTCTTGGTGCATTTTTGTGTGGCAAGAATTTCTTAACGAAGTAAGTTAAAGCAATACTATAAGATTTTAATCAGAAATGATCTTGACTTTAAACAGCCTAAAATGCATGTCCCTATAGTAATAAATGTTGAATGAAATTTGGGATCCTTAATTTAATTCAAAAAATGGTCATAACAGAAAAAGTAAGTATATTTAAGCCAAATCATTTAGAGGGTGTTAATATTTACCAAAAACAAATCCAATAAGCTAAATAAATCAAAAGATATGGGTAACAGTGGGTGCTTCATTTTAACACTTTATAGTATTGCTTTACATGTTGAATAATATGATGAACAACTTACACATCATCATTATATTTGTTCATCTTCTACCTGGTAAATTTTGTAATCGCATACGTGAATGTGCACGAACTGTATTCTGCGCCTTTGCAGTTGCAGGTAAAAATTTGCCCACAATGTTACTGGAAACGCAATGAACAAGAGGGTGTTTGGGTTGTTCAGCATCCCCTTTGATACCTTCTTCGTTCATTCATGATATTCCAGCAAAACCATAACCATGCTGAAAGGTGTAGGTTCCGATCACATTCTCATCCCCCAGGGCTCAACTGTTAGTAGTACTTTTTGATGTCAAATTGAAGCCCATATTTTTCTGATTATAAATCCAAAATTTCATTTCCAAATTTCATTATAGTTTTGGAGATATGGCATAAAATTAATTGGTATACAGTACAGGGATGCCACTTTGCCTACTTTAATAGGAATTCCTACTTTTTGGTCATTTTGGAGCATTTTTCCTATTTTTTAAAAAAATCAACATTATTAAAGTGATAGAAAGTTGCATAAAATGGTTTAAAGGGTCAAAATGTGCATGAAAAAAGAGATTTTAGCAACTAAAATATCCAAAATCTTCTCCAAGGGGAAGCTTTTCTCCCTCCGCTCGAAATTGATATCCGATCAAGACTAATTTCCTTTTTTTTTTCGTACCCAAGTGGCATCCCTGATACAGTACCTATTTTCTATTTCCTATTTATTTACATGTAACAGCCTCATCCCCGAGTTACATACTTTCTTATGCCTCTGGGGAGTAAACAAGAAGCAACCTAGAGGTTAAAATGCACAAAATGCATTTCGGGGGTCAAGATCAATTAGTTAAAAGGAAATATACACATATGTTGAAATAGGAACCTACACCTTTAAGGACAATAACCATTAGTCTCATAATGTTTGGGACCATCGAAACAATGGCCTGCTTGTGATTTGTTTTAACAGAGGGACAAATTCAGTAATTTTTTCAGATCTGCATGTATTTTTGTAACTAAGAAATTTATATATCTTATAAGAAAGAACTATGAAACTTTATTATAGAAATAAGATCAAGATAGTACTAAATAAATAAAGTACTAATTTGTAATTTAATATCGGTTTGATTGTCTGTATTTTTTAAAGTTTAAAGCAATCCATCCATGTTGATAAACACTCTTTCACTCTGGAATAAAATTTTCACCATCCATCCTATTTCACCGGAAAGCCGCTCAGAGCGGCTCACAGAGACCTAACTTTATGATAGCATACGATATTTGTAGTGCGCCAGGGTTGTTCTCTTTGCTAATAAAAATGATGATGCGGCGTACCTGAGTGAAAGAGTTAAGGCAGGGGTAGGGTAGGCCAGAAAAGCTGGGTGTAGTAAAGGTTCAAATTTTTATGCATAAAAATTCTTAGATAATTCTGCACATTCAGAGACACCTCATTCATGATCTTTTTGTCATTTTGGGCCTATTTTTGGCAATATTTCAAAAAGTAGAAGAGGTCCAACTTTTATTTTTGCAAAGTTTAGGTTGTTTATTAAAACATTGGGCCAAGAACAAGGGTTTTTAGACCTTAGGTCCAAAAACATACATTTTGTTCCAAAACTGACCTAACCATCATCTTCTACATGTATACTTTTAGGCTGCGATTACATAGAAGTATACGGTATTTGCTGTACGCTATTCGATGGCTATATTTTATACAGGCACCGCGAGCTATACGTATTTTCGAATAGTGCCCTCCTATGTGACCCTGTAGCATCAAATTCATGTGTTCGATTGAATCTATACGCGTGCCCAGGTGAAATCGTGCACCGTATACCCGAATAGTATAGTTCTATGTGATCGCAGCCTTACATGCATTTAATTATCGGTTGCTGAGTTACATAGCATAAAATATTTCTGAAAGTGAGGGTTTACTGTAGTTCGATTAATAGAACCCTTGTTTTTTCGGGTGACACTAACCAACATGAGAGATATAACTACCAAGTCCAGTGATCAAGAAAGCCACTTCACTACCTACCCCGAAAAAAGGGCTATTTTTTCGGGAGGGCCAATCAGTCTGCTATGCGATCAGTCTGCTTTGTAGAACTCTGGGCTTTCTAGTAAAGTGGTATGTGATAGTGGGTTTATATTGTGGATAGTAAACACAGAAAAAATCAAGGTCCTAGGTTCGGACTAGGTTTACTGTACCTTTAAATCAGGAGACTTAGCGGGCCAGTCAAGGCGATTAACACCTTGTTCCTTTAAGACTTGAACGTGATCCTTTTCTTTCAAATGGCTACTGGCTAGGTGTAAGGTTTTATTTAAGAATTTATAAATTGTATGTAAAATGTTTCATTTCATAGAATATCATAATCCTATTGAAGTCTAAAAAACAATAACCATAAATCACAGCACCGTGTTTGTTTCTCTACTATAGATGAGTTGACATAAGACGTCATGCCCGGCAGTGTGCACGGTCATAACCATTGTTCCTTGCCCGGCACTACCCGTGCACAGGTGGTTTTATTTAGGACACCTGCTTTCAAAATTCACGCAAAATCAAGTAGGGCTTTTGAAATGTGCAGCAATCATTTGTTGTTCCCTCATGCATATCTGTGGCTAGCTCCTTACCTGTGTTTATAGACATTAGTGTCAACTCATCTATAATTTATTCTATTTAGTGTCATTTTTGAATCGGGTGATTAATGTCTTCAAATTAGCACATCATCTGAAATATTCTGTCAACTGATGTGAATGAGGTGTCTCACTTACCCTGATCAAAAGTACGCCAATTTTCCCGCTAATCCATTTTCAAGGCTCAAAGTGTAGCACGCGGAGCCGTAAAATACCGGAGGTACAGTAACTCACCCTCCATGGCTGCCATCCAATATGATTTACACGGTGGTCAAATCAAAATGGCGGCGGGGGAAAGTTCATAATTTCCTTATGAAGTGGAATTTCTTAAAATCAAGTTAAAACAGGGCAATCAACATTAGGTCTTTTTAACTCGGGCGGAAATTTGTGCCAAAATAATTAAGTTTTTAAAGGTTTCTCTTGGAATTTTGGATTATGGGTATTTTCGGAGTGATAGCTAGGCTAACAAGATGGTTCACAAACCAGTAGTCTCGCCTGTGTTATCGACCGCCTACTTCATTGACCACCTAATTTGTTGATTGCGACTTTATTATCCATCATAATGGAACAATTTGACACCTTAACCTTTGAAATTGGACAAACTTGAAAATGTGACCTTTCTTTTGACCTTTGACCCCAAGGGAAAGGTCGTACAATGTGACTATTTTGGAAATTTGACCTCAGATTGCCCTTTGACCTTGACTGTCCTTACCCTTGGGTCAAGCACTTTCTATGGTCTAAGTTTAATCCATGTGGGGTCAGGGGTTCACGAGTTATGACCTTGACCTCAAAATGACCTTGGATGACCTCAGGTCAATTTTTTTAACAATTTTGTAATTTGATCTTAAATGACCTTTTGACCTTGAATGACCTTCACCGCACCCACCGAAAAAGGCACTTCGCGCATGCTTATCCCAAACCCCTTCATGTCACCAAGTTTCATTACCATATTTCTTACGGTTTAGGAGATATACTTAAAAAAAAAATTATGCAAATTTGGTACTTGTTCAAAATTTATGGCTATGACCTTGACTGCTTATGACCTTAACATGACCTTGGATGACCTTTTGACATTGACTGTCCTTACCCTTGGGTCAAGCACTTTCTATGGTTTAAGTTTAATCCATGTGGGGTCAGGGGTTCATGAGTTATGACCTTGACCTCAAAATGACCTGGGATTACCTCAGGTAAACTTTTTGAACAATTTCGAAATTTGACCTCAAATGACCTTTTGACCTTGAATGACCTTCATCGTACCCCCAAAAAAGGTGCGTCGCGTGTGCTAATCCAGAACCCCTTCATGTCACCAAGTTTCATTACCATAGCCCTTACTGTTAAAATAAAAAATTACGCATAAATTATGCAAATTAGGTACTTTATATGCATAGTTTGCTTTCAAATTGTACGCAGCGCAAGTTCAGCTTCAACCCTACCTACTCACCAAATATCATCAACATAGGACACACGGTTTCCAAGATTTGCTCCGGACAAGAAATGTGAACGGCGGACAGTTTTAAAGAATGGTATGTATCTTCCTGAAAAATTTTCAGGCGAGACAAAAAGGGGATTGGCGAGGAACATTTGTAGTGGGCCCACTGTACTGTTAACATCGGAAATAGTTGGTGAGAACATTGCGAAAGATTCACAAAGCATAGCTGCGATGTCATCCCAACATGTTTTTCTCGACAAAACATTGTTAAGTGCATCATGAGAAATTTCAATGCACTGAAATTTTTTGGCAGTTCTCTTGATAACTTTTGAGAGGTATTAGCAGGGAAATACCTATCAAAAGATATCTCTTTGCAAATGCATTGCGAATCCATCGCCAAAACTCTCAGGACGGTTTGGAGAATGTTTTGGGACACACTCCCGAAGCATCAAGACATTGGGAGAGCAGCATCATTCTTTTTCTAATTTACTATAAGTTGATGAAGCTTTCAAGATGCATCGCAAGTGCATCGCCAATGCATCGGGAGATAAGTGGAACCAGATCTTTATATTTAATATAGTGATTTAAGTTAATTTATGAAAGTTAAATGTTTTGAACCCTGGTCTTACCATTGAAATATCAAACCCCCCCCCCCAAAAAAAAAAGGTGTGGCAGGACATTCACAACAGTACACAATTATGCTTGTATGATACATCAATTCTTCTACCATCATTTTCAAGCACACATCAAAATGTTAAGCCTTGGTTCCCCATGCTTTTGTGATGTATTCATCTTGAATGCATCCCTTTCTTCTGAAATCTGCATGTCAAAAATGGCAAATCAAATTTTCAGCTGGATTCAAACCGTCCCGGGTTATGAGACACATGATCAAAATGTTCGCTAGTTGGATAGAAATGATTTTACACCAGCCACTTAAATAAGCATATCTTTGGAATGCCTTTATCAATTATACCCATTCTTTTAACATTCTAAAGGTTAATCTGTGATATACTAAGAAACAAAAAATATTTGTTTAGTATTTATCTTTTTCTTTAAATATGGCACCATTTCAACTATTGCACTTTTATTGAATCACTCGGTATGTCAAGCCACTGAGACACCAGAGAGCGCATTAGCGTGGTGGTCTCACTGTGATTTCTACATACGGAATACTTTGGGCAAAGTCGCTGCGACACAGGGAGGGCATCTGCAATTCTTCACAAACCTCTTCTTGAAGAAACATCAGGAGAACATTACAGGATTTTTTTATGAAATCTTCGGCACTCTTTGCCATTAGCTTTTATCTTTCGTATTACCTCTCAAAAGTTAATCTCTTTGCCAGTATATCACAAGCGAAAGCTGATGCTTTCATCACCTTATGTAAATGTGACAAACGCATTGCCAGAATATATGTGTTTGTTTGGAAAAGAGATTGATAAACCATTTTTCCCGACATCGGAGAAAGCACAACTAATGTTTTCTAATTAGCTATGCATCTTCATCAATGTTCTCAGAATTCAGCAGGCATACATTAGGAACTCAAGCAGGGTTAGTACACTTTTTCACTTACAAAATTCTTTCGAGGACTTTTCCTAGAAGAATTCAAGGACTTTTCCCCTTATCAGTGGCGGCCGGCGGAATATGTGTCAACAAATAAAATAAATTTGTTTTCGCTCGTTTTGGATAAAAATAATTGCATGGTAAATTCTTTTGACATATTAATTTTTAACATTTCTGACATTCAAAAATTCCAGGACTTTCAAGGCCTGGAAATTGCAAAATAAAATTAAAGGACTTTCAAGGACCCATACTAACCCTGTCAAGTGGGACCAAGCTTAATTTATGAAATAACTCATCTTTATGTCAGATATATATTACTACATTTGGTGAAGTTCAGAGACAAGGGAATCAAGAAATACAACAAAACAAGAGTTTAGCGTTTCTTTCAGTTTGTCTGATATACATAATAATAATGCATTTAATAGCCATCTTTCTTTTCATTTTACAATCTGTACAAATTGGCAAACTTTTCTTAACAAAATACAAACAAAGGATTTCACTCTGTTGCTACTGCAATAACATCTCCCTGAGTAGGCCCTGTCACAACTTGGCACATGTCACCCTCTATTGGTGTTTATAAATAAATATGACAGGCCCTACCCATGGAGACTGACAAGTCTTGGGAAACCAATTTACACTTTGACCAGAACTTGCTGGATTTTTTTAAAATGTTGATCAATCTCCCATAGGCCTAGAAATATAAACCCAACAACAAATAAAGACCAAAAATGTCTGCATTATTGTTGGGTATTAGTTACTAGAAGGTGGGTATTACACAAACTATCGTTCCAACTTGAAATTCTGAGATGATTCAATAAAATATGCAAATAGCCAGTCATTTCATGACTATTACACAAACAAAAAAGACAAATATTGCCCCATACAGACAAATCTCAGTTGCTTATAACTACAATCTATGATACAATACACTGATTTCCTCTAGACACAAACACACTAGAACAATAAGGACCCTGTTTGTTCCGATTACTACATACAAAGGACAGACACCACAAGATGCTACAACTACAATCAGCAGAAAGTTGGCATGCACACACACATTGAAAAAAAGCTAAAGTGACATTTGTGATTGGAATTTGATTAAAAAAATCTGCCTACCGTAAGATCATTAAAAATTTGGATGTTAAAAAAACCCACATAATTTATATTCCCCTATTCTTCGATTTTATTGTGTTTTTCTTTGATTCAAATTAGGTTTTCATACTCAAGTAGAATCATGGCTAAAAAAAGTATATGCAATTTAAATTCAATTATCATATACGAAAAATACAAAATAAGAACATCATGCATGTCAAATTTGTAACCGAATGGGTTTTCAAAATTCAAGTTTACCTAATTAATACGATTAACTTCAAGATGATTGTGCAACTGATATGCAATATTGAACACAGCGAAACAATTTGTGTTTAGTCAACGAGCAAAATTCATAAATAAATTAAGACATGAAAAAGTGTGTGTGACGAAGCCTAAGAACTAACAACCATGGTGATCTATCTGCAAAACACTGCTATCTTAAACTGGATTATACTATCTTTAAATAATTTTTGAACATTGATTTTTGGTCTATAATCCATAACATAAAATGCCCTTCTAAAAATATTTTTCCCTTAAGCTAGGTAATCCATGATCAAGGTCCCCTAACTGCCTAAAAATAAAGCAACTGCTTTGCATTACACCATGGTTGCCATTGATGACAATATATTTCCTACATTTAACAAATAAATATGCAGTGACAACAGAGTGAAATCCAACATATAGACGCATCTTTAGATGCACAAAAATACAATTGCAAAAAAATAAATGTCAATAATGCTTGGTTGACAGGTGTTAAGCTTACAGCCTGTAACCTTACAGTTTGATTGTACACGAGTAGATTTATATAGTAGGTGGGAAGAAATAATAGCGTTAAATTTGTAATAAAAAATAATGTAGAAAGTGGCATTTTTTTAACTTCATACCTTTTTAACAGGTATTTCTTAAACAATGATCTTGGCAATTTTTGATACTCAATGATTTCTGAAAAATACCCAAAAGGAATCAAGTCAAAAAAAATGGCCTACATAGTATTTAAACACATGACTTCTCTGACTCGAAACACTTGAGGTTGCAAGCTGATGTGTCCAGACGTTATTGCCAGAGAAATCACATGTTGAAAATAAGTCTTCTTATTGATTCATTTTTGTGCACTATTGCCGTCAAGGATAAGATAAGAACTTGACAAATTATGTTGTTGATATTTGTCAACTTTTCTATCCATCAGTGCAATACCATATTTTATTTCTAAATAAATCAACAGTAAGCCTTATTATCAAGAGCAGACGCCTATTTTTAGCTTTGCATTTACTCAATGCAATACATCGCAAAAACAGTTTGTGAATTTTGATAACTTTTTATTTAATACTGCTAAAACTGAATAAAACATTAAATTGAACCTGGTTGGCTGAAATCACTTGTTCTCTACAAGCATAGTTTGAATTAATAGCGACATAACACCAAAAGATATCAAAAATAGATGTCTGTTCTTGTGGTAGCAACAAAATATACCCAAACCACCTCAGAATGGGTCCAATTTTGGCAACAAAATATACCAAAACCACCTCAAAATAGGTCCAATTTGGCAAAGTATCATGAATGCTGTAATGCACTTATTACAATAATAATAAATAATAACAATTATGCACCTTGGTACAGAGATACATTTACTATAAAAAAAAAATGAACTGTTTCATTTTGAATTAATAAGGGTTTGTTGTAACATACAATTAAAACTGAGATTAAAATTGAAATCAGCATCTTTGACATTCCACAAGATCATCATATCTAAAATGAAAGCCTGTGCCAAAGTACCAGATTCAACAATTTTAAAATCAATTTATACTTTCAAATGTTATTACCCTGCAAACAAAAACGTTATTTAAATATGAAAGAAACGTTTTTAAAACTTTCAAAACGTTCTGATGTTTTTAAACATTTCAAAATGTTCCGAAATGTTATTTCAACATTTAAAAAACGCTATGTGTTTGCTGGATAGCTGTAAAACATGACAGAGGCAGAAAGCCTCATGCATATTAACAAATTGGAAAAACAAACATTGATTTAAACCCAGTAAAAACACATTACTGGACAGCTTTGTTAACAAACGTTGCATATCAAGAAACAACAAATAACAAGACTTTTAATATTTCAGTTCTGAGAGTAAGTTCCTTGTATGCACACAACACATACACACAGATTTAGACACAATAAAAAATACATCACATTAATGCCACATTTTTGGCAACTTTTGTCTTCATTTGGCACGTTTCACATTATATTACTGTAAATCTTTGAAATCGCATGATTTTCTCATTTGTTCATCGCACGTTCGAATTTTGGAAAACTAAATTTTGCAAACATTACCAGTATATCCTTTTAAACAGCAATCATTAAAAAAATTTAAAAGATGACTTAATTAAAATAAAAACTCAAAACACATCTTACATGACCGATTATTGTGTTGTCACTCGCCAACAATTTAAAATCCAAATTTATATTTTAACAAATTTAAACAGTAAATTCAACCCTCAAAACACACTTAATTGCACCATTTCAAGTTACTGGTATGTTGTATACATAAAAGGCATGCAAAAACACCATACAGTTTCGTAAAAACAACTATTTCTACACAAAAATGGACAGAAAATGTATAACTTCATGATTTCAAAAATATTTAATGAAATACAAGTACATGCCTAATTATATACACATCATGTCTTCGTATCAACATTGGGCTTTGGGGCATAAAAAACTCAGCCCACACAAAAAAATTTGCACACAACTAAAGTTTATGTTTTTCACATTTTTGTGACAAAATATGGTTTAGGAAAACATGCTTTGGAGTAAAAAACAGCACCTAGTGCAATGGAGCATATGCTACATAGATGATATGGACTTTCTATGACATTTTTAATTAATTCTGGAAACATCCTCATCTTCTAAATTTTTATTTAATGCTTTATATGTGACCCATCATATCGAAAGGTACCTTAATGGTCCCAAAATTAAAATTTATTTTTTTGGTCTCATCTGAAAGATTATTTTTCAAGCTTTAAAATGACACCTTGCTTTTGGTTATTGGATGTTCGATTACAAAGTTACATCCAAAGTGGTAAAAGGTATCGGGCTGATTCCGAAAACTAAAGTTCTGAGAAAATCAAGTTTAAAGTTTCTGTACTGGTTAAATGTGAATGGAGAAAGGATTTTTATCTCGTTTTTTAAAACATTTGTCTTATGTTTTGGATGTTGGAACCTGATTAATATGATAGAATTAGTATGATACACTTCAAAGGTAACGTTTCTGATGAAATTAAAAAATTCGACCTTGGACATGACTTTTGACTATGCTCAGCTTCAAAGGCCTGTATCTCGTAATTTTTCTCGTATTAAGGCACCTTTCGATATGACGGGTCACATATAAAAATTGTTATTAAATTTCATCAAATTTCTTATTCTTCATTAAACTGACAAAAAGCAGCTCTGATTTTCATAATTTGATCCTGAATGATTTTATGATTTTATTTTACATTAATTAATGGTTGGATGCTGATGTCAGACCTGAAACTGAATCTTCAAAAAAAGAGCTGAAAACCGTCAAATTTGGCACCAAAGAGCTTAAATTTGCCTAATTTATCAAGAAAAATAACTGAAATCAGCTGAAAGGTGTAATAAAAAAAAGCTGAAATCAGCTGAAAAGTTTCAGGTCTGTGATGTTCTCAAAATTGTCATACAAAACCATAAGTCATCCATTAAGTCATGCCCATTTTTGTTCAACAACATTTAAATATGGCACATTAGAATTTAATTCATTAACATTTACAGTGGACTGTAAACCTCAACAAGCAATTTTGCTTCAAACAACATGATCATTATCATGACCTTGAAACATACACGGCTACACACACAGCGGTAGAAGTTTGTAGACCTCAAATCAGTCTTAAAGTGATCTGCATCCAAACACATTTGTCATAATTAACTTGTGGAAACAGTAACTCAGAAAGCATGGGTGGGCATAGGAAACAATAAAAAAATCTTAAACTGGAAAAAAAAATATTTAAGAATGGTTTATGATTTCATTTTAATTCAACAAAAATGGAATGAGCCATCTACCAATTGTAAAAATCTAGGGCTGGGAATCTAAAAAAAAACCCCAAATACTATAATGCTGATTCATATTCGGTGAAATCAATAATTAAAATTCATGACTACTTTGGTGGATTTACTCAATGTCATTACAATAGAAGTTTCTCTCCTTTTTGGCAAGTCTTGTAATCGACAATTGGGATAGAAATATGTATATACCAGCCATCATCGGTGTATACATGCTATAATTGTGTGATGGCTTGCTATTCATTTCAAGCTGAAATAAGCAACGCGTTGTGAGGTTTACACGTAATTTAGAAATACATGGCATGCTACACAGTATCTGTGTTATTAATATAGTTTCACAATGCTAGTTGAATGATCTCAACTGGCAGATGGATTTACAGGGTGAGAAAGGATGTCAAAATGCCTCGCTAGTTTGGAGGAAGCTGATTGTATATAATGATACACAGTGAAGTGCAAGAGTGAAGTTGGGAACAACATTACTTGAGCACAATTTCAAGCATCTGATTAAAAACAAATCATATTACAAGCTTTAAAAAATGTTTGTGCTTCAATTTGTGCAGTTTATTGTAATGGTTATCACCAACTTCACCCATGACAATTTCTGTACATGGTATAAGTTTCCAATGCACTATGTACATGCATATGTATACTGGAGTTGTTTAGTCTATTCGGCAACATCAAAGCATCGATACATTGTGTTAAACACGCTTGCTTACAACAAACATCAGATGCAGAAATGTAACCGAATAAATTGGTTGGTTTACAATTACAAAAGCGGCATGCGAAATCAACACCTAAGTCTCTATTTCAATGAAATATATTGGTAAGTTACCAAGAATTTGATGAAATTAGCGTTAGTCTTCAAGGCATTTGCTTGCCATCCGTTTAACATTTATTTTGAAATAGAATCCATAACTTTGATATCAAATGTCAGAGTTGAGAAAAAAGCGAGACTTAGGATGGTTGACATCTTTCCTCCATGGACACAAGTTTGAATTAGGTGTATTTATACAATATCTTTGATACAATATACATGATTGCTTAAGAACTCTATATTTCTATGTGTGCTCTTGTGAGCAGCCATATGCTTTATATTGATGCAATATGAACATGATAGCAAACCAACAAATGGTTGGTTACATTACAAATATGTCTTTGGTAAATTATCACATTCAATAGAGATGAACACGAATAATACAATAATAACAAGATGAGTGAAACTCGGCCTAATGGATTCACTGTTTTGTTGATTTTTTTTTATTTCCCTTAACTTATTTCTACTGAATGCTGCATCAAAAAAGACAACTTAACACCAAAGCAGGCACAATGTAATGAAGAATTGTGGAAAGAAGAAGTTAATATCCACTCAAAAAAGTGCACTTGAAAATATTGACAACATTCATTAAAACATGTTCTTAGTTTTGTCAGATATATGATGGAGGGTTGAGAACAAAACTGCTGAATGATGACCATGTTCTGAACTGAGAAAATAACAATTTAGGCATCTGATCAATAGCACATGTACCAACCAAAATGATCTTTATGCAATATATCTTGACCAGAACAAATGAACACAAAAACTTCGAAGTGAAATGTATTTCCATTTGTACACTTATATCTAGGTGTGTGTAAGTTGTCTTTTTTGACAAAGATCAGTAAACTGTACAAGCAGAGTCAATTCATCAAATGTATGGTTAAATAAGTGTCACCATAAACTTATCAATGGTATACCTTATTATATCAAACACTTGATGAAAAGGCAACACCAACATTTTTGTTTTATGTAATTTTCTTGTAAAAACTAGTTTCAGCAATAGGAACACTCAAGAAAACAAATTGCATTCAGCCAGAAGTAGCATTCACAAAACATGGTCTTACACTATTCATTGTCTTTTCAAATTATATTATCTTACTATAAAATACGCTACAAATAAAATTAAAAACTTTCTGCAAAATTTACAGCTTAATACAACAACAATAATAATAATAATATATCAATATTTCGTTTTAAACATAACTATAATAAAACTCTGGAGTTTCTATCTATACTATACGGTACTTGGAGGTATTCTGGGTGTTCTGTTCGGTAGTAATGAAGGCGCCCGCTCATGACAAAGTTCTGTAATCTGCGTGGAGGGAAGCGGAGATGTTGATGATGGCGGAATGCTGCTGTGTTTGTCCCGTCGGCATTTGCGGGACGACGACGACAATGGCAATTTTGTTTGTGCGGTGGGGTTATCATAAATATTTACATTGTAATGATTGTGATTGCTAGGGTGATGGTGGGGGTGATAATTACTGGTTGGCAAACTGTGGTTACTACGACTACTGTGGTGAGGGTTGCCAGTCTGTTGATGATGGTGGGGATTGAGATGTTGAGGTTCAGGAGTTCTACATCTTCGCAGAGACGGACTTTGTCTTGGATATGTAGCTGAGGTATGATGATTATCTGCAGATAGAAAACAAAAATATTGCCAGAATAAGTTATTACAACAAAGAAACTTTACACAAAGATTTACTTGTTAAATTTTATCACTTTCACTCATGATGCCCTGCATGTAACTATCAAGAATATATATTAATTCTTAGTCAATCAATTTTTTTTTTTCAAGATACTCACAACAAACCTATCATTAAACATAAAGGGAAGACTTGGTTTGATGTTGGTTAAATGAGTGAAGGCAACAGCTCAGATTTACCACTGCTGATAACTTCCTTGATCCTTTCTTTGAAGACTTTTGTCAAAGGGAATTTTATGATGGATTTCGGGAGCTTGTTCCAAGTTGGTGTAATATTTGGAAAATACCTCGTCATGTGATTGCAAGAAAGTCGTATCTGCAATAGCTGCCTTATGTCATAAATTTGGATTGCACACTGCATGACCTCCAGTCTTGGGTCAGTGGTTCTTGAAGTGGTTCTTCGGTGTCACCTGAAGAACCATTTCAAGAACCACTGACATAAGACGGGAACATTTCAAGGGATTTTTCACACTGTTGTAACAAGGAATAAAATAAATATAACTTCGGGCAGCCATTGCAAATACGACTTTCTTGCACTCACATGACGACCTGTTGTTGTAGGCATCATTTCTGGTTGATAGTACAGTGAACTGTTCAGCACGCTTCTGCCTGGTAAATACTAATTATCAGTCTTATCCTTTATTCTATGATTATTATTTTGAAGAGAAAATACTGAGGATCAGGGTTTTTTAAGCAAATGTGCACCAGGAGCCAAAATAAGGTTCTTGACCTTAAAACTGAGCCCTGTACTGCAGTTTCCAGTGTAAAATATTGAATAGACTGGGAGCCAAATCTTAAGAACCATTGGGTAAATGGAGCCCAGCTCACGCTTAACAAAAACCCTGCTGAGGATCTGTTATTTTTTTAACAAGCTTTTCAAGCTGCAATCTTACCTTTGGCACCGCCTGGTGGCATATGTATTCTACCTAATGAATGACTATGACACTGACATTTCAACGATGGATGACTACCCTCCACTCTATACATGCCAGGTATGGCATCATACGAGCGTGTTTCCCTTGGGTAGGGGTGTTTGACGATGGCATTGTCTGATGATTGATGACGTCCAGGTTGCTCTGGTGGCAGTTCCATATCGGACATATCGTCCCCTGCAGTCTCAAGGTCCAAGTCTGGGTACAGGTGGTCTGAAGAATTCAACATGTTCTCATCTGCAAAACAAATACAAACTAAAGTCAGCGTCACAATTCTTCGGCAGATGTTAATAAACATCCAGAGTGCAGGATCATATGCTGCAATCCATGGTCACATGATAAATTTTGTATGAGGAATTTTGGCAGAGACTTTATATGTCAATGCATTGCTTAGCTTGAAGAATCTCTTGTTAAATTTTCAAGACAGAACTTGTTTGCTTCACTTCACTAAATTTAACCCATCTGATTTCTGTTCATAACTATTTCCTGAGAAATGCTTAAATGAAAAATATCCATTTTCACTCAGTCCAGAGATGGGATTTGAGCCTCGGCAGTCCCTACCACGAAAACAATTCAGTGCTCTACTGTCTCTGACGTTATTTTCTATATTTTCTATTGCAGGTTTAAGAAACTGTTGTGGCATACTTAAGATAATTCAGATAATCAAAAAGCGATGCCAATTTTATTGAATTTATATATGAATATATTATTTTGAAATTGCTTCCTAAATGAAACCTGAGTATATATCCTACCTGGCCCATCATTGTCGATGTCTGCCGGGCAACCAGCATCTCTCTGGCATCCTTCCATATCGGTCTCACTAGGAAATATGGCTGCCGTTCTGGGTCCATGACCAGGGAAAGTGAACATGACGTGTTGAGTTGGGGAGTCTAAGGAGTCACAATCACTGCCGTTTTCACCCTGGAATTTGCTGGTAGCTGAAATGAGCAGGTAGAAGAAATAATTGTATTACGTATACATCTATCTATATTTTTTTCTTAAACAAGTCTTGTCCTTAGGTGGCACTGAATAATAATAATAATGTAAAGCTTTTGTATAGCGCTACTAAATTTGTGAACAAATTCTCACGAGTGCTGCTGCCTATTACGCTGCCGTTAGGAAATCATCACAATCAGTTCGCATCAACTTGAGGTGATTCTGGCAAGGTGCACACTCAATCTGCACTTAAATTGTAATATTCCACATAACAGCTCCCCAATATCGCTCAGGTTGACAAAGCAATTGAGATTAAATGTCTTGCCATTGGACATAACCCATTGGCTGTAGCAGGCTTGAAATCGCGACCTCATGATTCGGAGTCCTGCACTAGACCACACAAGCTCAATTAATCAATGGTTGAACAATCGTTCAGAACATTAATGTATGCCAAAACAGAAGTTGACTGTCTATTTTGAAGAGTTCCTTTGATGTAAATGATAAATCGTTATTATCTAACAGAACTATAAGGGTAACAGTTGGGTTTTATGGTTATGTTTAGGAGTTTCTGAAATGTACAGTTTGTACAAAAAACTTAAGTTTGAGACTTGATCAAGATTCAAGTTGCTATAAATCTCTACAATTGCTACTTACCAGCACTGGACACACCACTGCTGGTTTCCTGGTGTATGGTACCTTCAGATGAACCGTTGAATGCTGAGCTTGGGATCTCAGGTGGTAGGACAGGATCATCTGGCGGCAAACCTGGTAGATACAAAATAATACAAATTTTACAATTGTAAACTTTTTAATAGTTATTTGACTGTTATTGCAATTGAACTGTCAAAATCACTTCATCTTCTGTAAACATAATACATTTGCTGATTTTCCAAAACTTTGTGGTGACTCAATCAACTTGACTTAAATAGAAACAAAAATATATTCACACAAAATGATTTTGGAAAATTAATTTATAAAAACAGGTTATTTAAGTGTTCTGGAAATCTATTCATAGCAAGAAAAGCGATACATTTTGGAAATGTATACTGAAATTCAGTACAATTGGGCAGATAGTTCCACTTCATCTAAAACAATCTGGAGTATTTCATACATAAGATAACATGACATACTTTTTAGTATATTGATTATTAATCAGTTTTCTTTAATTTAAAAACAACATCCGAAAAATATAGTCATAAACAAAAACAGCAGGGAAGTTTCATAAATAAGCCACTCATTGAATGCATTTTACAGCAATTTGGCTGATTTCCTTCCTATTATTTTTGATAAATAATACATGTAACAATTTGGCTGATTTCCTTCTTATTATTTATGATAAATACTTTTTACGAGAAAATTTAAAAGAAATAAATATCACAAGATTCATCATTATATCAATTTCCTCCAC
>JXSR01S000048.1:133012-144606 GCA_000969725.1 Ophiothrix spiculata
ACATTTGACCTTGTAGTTAACTTTTTAGACATTGTTAGATAAACAGCCAGTACAAGAAAACCCCAACTCCATGAGCTCCCCTCTGCAACTATATACTAGACAAATTATCTAACAATGTCTAAAAAAGTCAACTACAAGGTCAAATGTGACACTTTGATTGGGATATAGACATGGAAATGCTTTTTAGTGATTTGAAAGCATTTTAAGAGATTTGTATGCATTTATATATCACAGAACTTAACAGAAGTCTTTTCATAGACTATTTTTGCTTGCAAATTTTTAGGCCTTAGTTGTTAAATAATTGCCCTCGGTTTCCCCATCGTTTTGAAGATTCTGGATGGAAAGACACTTGAAACCAAACCAACGTTAGCAGAGAAAATTAAAGTACAAAAATTATAGCATTTTCATGTATTCACTGGTGGCACCAAGGAAGACATAGCAGGGAGATGGTATAGTTTTTGCGTCCCCTATCCTCCAACTTTAGGTCACTGACAAAATTATCAACACTCATATTGAAGTTTCCACTTTTTAGATATTCAATCGTAAAATGTTAAAAAACGTTTGCGCGCTTAGCACGTTTATCAAGATTTTATCTCAAATTTTAGATTCAAGTAGCAAATTTGTTTCAAAATTTCGCGCGCTTGCGCTTCGCGCGATTGTTAATATTCTTTAAAACTTGCTGACCGAAATTAGTATGGTTACAGATTTTTGGCGCGCTATGCGTGTATTTAAAACATCAAATCATACCCCTCCCGTGGTGTCATTCGGGGGAAACTATAGATTGTGCCCCCCCCCAGTCAAAAAAATCATGTGCACACCACTGTCACTTTCGTGATGGTGGCTAATGCCTTTAAAGTACGAATGGTCAAACAAGAGGAAGGGTTGCAAAATGCTAGGGTGACAATGTTAAAAAACACTCTTTGTGACAAGAGTTTCTTACAGCAATGAATGCTAATTGTATCTAAAGATCAGCTAATGGAGTGCAAGTCACAACACATTTGTCTTAGCTGTTGATAAAATGACTTATCGTGTGCACATTGTTTTGTAACATGCTGAAGCATGGTTGAGAAAGAAAGCAAACAAACGATGGTGATACACCAATAACTTTATGGCATCTGAACACTATCTCGACAAGTGTGATCCTTAGGCCAAAGAAAAAAAGAGCTCTGTCTCAGCGTCCCGCGCGCATAGGGTTAAAAATTCCAATTTTACCGCATTTCTTTTTTTTTTAGGTTTTCAGGAGATTTTTTGCTTTTTTAATTTTTTCTTACATCGAATGATAAAAAAAAAAGAGGGAAAATTTGGCCGCGAGCGGCCGAAAAGAAAATAGTGACCTAAAAACGTAATAAAAAAAAGATTTCCGCGTCCGCGTAGTCTTTTTTGACTAAAAAAAACAAACCGTGTAGCACTTAGGGTTTTTGGCCTAAGGAAGCTGAGATAGATTTCTTTTTTGTTTTGCCTTACATGCCCACTTGTTTGGTTCGAATGTTTCTGTAAAGTCAATTTTACTGTGAGATTATCATGTTTATCTTGCGTTACAAAAATCGCAAAAAGCATTTTAGCGATTACGTAAATTGCATTAAGTTTAATGATTGTTTTTCTTCGCTGTTTTTTGTGTGATTTATTGTTATTATTATTATTTTATTTTCATTTGTTATGTACTATTAGGCTCATTCCAGTGAAAACTAAACCTTTTTTGATTTCAAGCAAAAAATCAGCTTTTTTATTCGACCATATGAGCAGTTTTTTCAGTCATACGTTTGTTACTCGGTACGTGAAAAGTATTTTTTAATCAGAAATTTTGAATTTTTTCTACCCGTGCATGAATGAGCACATGTTTTCATTCAAAAATGTCACAAACGTTACCAAAAAGTTACATCAAAATGTCACAAACGTTACCAGACGTTACCAAACAAAACATTGCATAAAAAGAAATCCTGACGATAGAATTTCCTCCACTTTTATGAACTATTTGTAAATATGTTACCAATCATCTGTGAAGAGCGCAATAAAAAATTCGCTAACATGTCAGAGAATGTTTACTTTGAATTCATTTGGAGCAAAAAACATTTCCGTGCGAGGTCACAAACGTAACCGAACGTTACATGAACTTTATTCAGTATTTTGGCAATTATTTTAATCTTTAAACACCTGCATGTCTTGACCCCACCAGTGAGCACCATTATCAACAACAAACTTGTTGATATAATTTTTTTTGCTAGGTTCTGTGGCCATTTAAAAGTGAAATTTTCCAATTTTTCGGTCACAAACGTTACTTTGGAATCACCCATTATCACAATGGAGGCACAATGCTATCGACTGACATCATAAATGCTATTTGTAGAAGCTCTGTTATATAAGATAGAGACGGATTTTTCTCTCAACGCATTTCATTCTATTTCGTATAACCAATCCATTGGATAAATCTTTCCATGAAATTTTACGTATCAAAACTCAATCTAAATTTATCGTGCGTTCGATATAATTTCCATGTCAAATTTCATTGTCCATAAATACCATACATTAGATATGCTACAAGGAGCAACATGTACGAGCCGACAACTGGACCCTTTTGCCGCGGCGGTACACATATAGTCTATGTGACTTCTTATTTTAAGAGGTTTTCTCAGAGATGCAGTTGTTTACGACTACGGGATAACGATTTTTTCATAAATAGTAAAAATTAAAAAAAAAAATGTTTGCACCCTTTCTGCGTGCACAAACTTCAATGCACACTGAACGCACGGTTTACTAACGCGTTTAATTAATCACGCACCTCATCGCTGCGTAATATATACGTGGGTAATTATGCAGACGCAGATGTGCCATCAAAGTAATCAAATTTTATTTAAAAATGCCAGTTTTTGTCGTGTTTCTTGAAACCTAACATGGTGACCTTTTTTTTAATTATTATTTCAGTATTTTGAATTACGCAAAAAATGCTTTAACATATGTAAAAATTAAAAAATCAATGGAGTATTCGTTATTTTACAAGCACATAATGATCGATTTTTTTTAAGCTTTCCCTATACTTAAATCGGGTGATTTTTGGGGGAAAATATGTACTTTTTGAAATGCATGTATCTCAAACAACGAGCACGGTGACCTATAGGTTTTATTTTAGATTTGTTATCAGCACAAATATATCTACCAAATACAGTCTACTGAATTTTAAAGAAAATCAGTGGAGGAAGATTTTGCATCTCTGAGACAACCCCTTAACCATATTTTTTTTAAATCATAAAATATGACATGAACGAAAGTAAAAGACTAATAAAATGTTAACTTATGAAACATCTCTATAGGTTATTCTTAGATTTTTCAAATACTGGTGTGAAAAAATCCAGTGAACCTAATTTGCTGTGATGTCCATTCCTCAAAAGGACGGATAAGGTGGTCCAATTACACATAAATTCAATACAAAAAACCACCCAGACCAAGTGTAATTTTAAGTCCAACTGGAGCATTTAAGGTTGGATTTAGAGTTAATATTCGGTTATGAAATTTGAATTAGTTTACTATAGTAAACGTTAAGACGCTATGACTATTTTTAAGGTTATATGTTGCCTTTCAAGCTCCAAGTAGCCGTAATGTTGGCAATCATAATTTTGCATTACAGGCGAAAACACGCGCAAAGGCAGTAATTTGGTGAAGTCGATTTTTTTACAGATTCCCGATATTATTACACTTTACAAAACACCTGCAAAGTTTTATTTCAAAGAACTGAACTGAAGTATAAAAACACCCACATCCTAGAAGGACAATCAACAGAAAAGCATGTAGATTACTGGCTTTTGAATGCGTTTGTCTCAGTTTCATCTTTTGCTCCATAACAAACTTTGACGGATCACAACTTGACTCGGGGATATCGGATATTGTTCATAAAGTTGTATATTCTAATCCTTATAACATGGTGTTTGCAGATAAGTAAAAAAAAGAAGTGAACATGACCACAAAAGCTGACTTTACGGCTGGTTTGAGCTGGACGGTCACATTTGACGGTCAAGTCGATACTTCTCCAACCCAACCCTCAAAAATATGTAAATAAACCCTTCAGATTTCATCATAATTTTATTAAGCAATTACGCATTAAACTATATATGAAAGTGTTGATTACAGTCATATACAAATTAAATGAGTACCGTATACCCTTTATTAAAGATATTATTGTTGCATATCTTCAAATATCAGAACAATGGCTGTTATTCTTTCGCACAAACACGCAAATCTTTCACGATTCTGCCACTTTCTTCACACCCATCTCTTTCTACTTTTGACTTTCTCAAGTAGCTTCTTCCCCTCTACCTAATCATGATACCCGCCAACGCTTGTTATTCTTACAATAATTTTCCATCTAAACCTGTCAAATCAACAAACCACTCCATCAAAATTTGCAAGCAGTTTATTCAAAAAATAACGACATTTCAACTTGCTTTTGTTCCCTTAGGATAGTGGTTCAATACAACAAGTGCTCCGTGGGGAAGCATACAAAGTGCTTTAAGGTTCCTACTATCTAAGTCGGTTTTTGTAGAGTTTATCCTCAGAGAGAAAATGGATGAAAGTTATCATGCCGACCTAATGCTGAAGCTTAGCAGGATCTGCCTAAACGCCCGTCTCAAAGGCCTCGTTAAGTAAGTAATAGAAACGGGTAGAGCGAATAAAAATACGCTCATTTGAGGAATGTAGGAGCTTTTAGTAAGATTTCAGGCGTATCTTTAAGGTTTTAAGAGGTCTCGCGAGTACTAAGAGAGATCTGGACGACTGTGATCCGTTACAAAGTGCCTAAAACGGCCAAGGATTGTCCGTGCATACAAAAATGTTTCACTTAAGTAATCGATATTAGTAGCCGGGAGAAACAAAAGTGAAGTAAGTACTCGTGACTTCTTTTAATGGTGATATTATAGTTGAGTGTATACACTGATATGGTTAGCGTGGATGGAATTAGTAATTAAGCTATTGCTCTCGGCTACGGAAAAAATAAATCTGTTTCACGTCTGAAATAATTTGTGAGGTTAAACATTTAAACATTGTTCTAAAAATAGCTCTAAATAGAATGGTTTTCAGTATAATAATGTGTTTGGTTTATATTTTGGTTTTTTTTTCTTGCTTGTTTAACATTCGAAAACCCTGAAAACAGGGGTTTCTAGAGCATAATATCCAATATGCTTAAACTTTTAGAAGGTGATCATCATTGATATATTCATTTTTTTATATTTATCATCTTCACATATTTGGCGTATACATACTCATAACTTTATCTTTGATTTGCTAAATGGTTGGTCAATCTAAGAAAATGCCAGTTTGACACTCCACACATACCCAAACCCCTAAGCTAATTCATTTTGAAAAAAAATTCAAAATAAAAAAAACATACTTTTAGTAAATTATAAGAAACTGTTACAGTTGTTGTTACCAATTTACAAACTCAAACTCAAGTCCAATTAATTATCTTATTCTGAGGACGTTAACATGATTTTTGAATTCACGGCCTGTTGTAAAAAGCTTATATGTCTGACCTTATTTGTAAGAAAGTATGTCGCAAAGCATAAAGGTTAAATAACAACAAAGATCCGTAGTAAACATTCATAGTTAATCAATGTTGTTGTTTTTGTTGTTGTTAGTAAATTATTTATACTAAACACACAAGTTTCCTTTTGTAAATAAACATGTTACCGTGTGTAATACCAATGTTTCCGAGTACTTCTGTGGGAATATAACGCTGACATGTCGTGTCACCAGATCACGCAGAAGAAAATAACATTCAACAAACTTCGTTCATTAATGAATCAATTAGTTTATTTACAATTACATATATTTCAATTTTTGGTCAATTTAAACTTTTAAACACCTGAGATGAAGAAATGACATGTGACATTGCCGCGACCAGATGTAACCATTTTATATTACCAGAGCTTAAAATTGCAAATTATCAGTCATCTTATTAGAATAAAATAGATTGTCTCAACACTCATTAAAATTAATGTCATATGCGATTTTCCGGATTCACCTTTTCTTGTGGTATATCAACAGTGAATTACATGCAATATAATCAACGCTTGGATTGCTTTGACGTGTTCACCATCGGGCAAGTTACAAGCTTTCGTCAGAAGAAGCTCTCCTGACTTTCTCAGGACAAATAACCTGATGAAACATGTAACCGTTTTTAACCTGCAGATGGCTCTGAAAAGAGCCGTGTACTATAATAGATTACAAATTAAAAGCTCTGTCCTTAATAGCCGAAATGCAATACTGTAAATATTTAGCCGATAGAGATTAAGTCACAGTGTAAAGGCTCTGTCACACATCACCGTATAGAGCAAAACGTATGAATAACGTACAAAAGTTTCACATATTGAACGTGTGCTAAACGGACCACCACCGTATGAACAACGAATTAAACGTATACATAACGGACAGACCGTATGGATAACGTATTGAACGTACTTGTAACGAACACATGACGAACAACAATACATAAAACAGAACAATGGTGGGATTAAGTACGTTAGGCGTACGTTTTGCTCTATACGGTGATGTGTGACAGAGCCTTAAGCTAGACATGACTCGTTATGAATGAAATTCTTACAGTCACCTTGTTTAAGGTTTTGCCAAGGAAACTCAACTTGGTACTACCAAGATAGCTAAAGGAAGCTTATCTTTAACAGGGCTCCAAGATACGCGTATACGTCAAAGTTACATTTGTTTCTGAATACATAATTGTTGTAGATTAAAATGTGAATTAAAGTGTTCAAGAAATACATTGTAAAACCCTGAAACGTTTACAATATTTTATGTGTTGTATCAATATATACACTATATTGTCAATAAAATCACTTTTAACACACATTGGTAAAATGGTGACATAAAAAACAGCAATTAATATTTTACTTTAATGATCATTTACAGCTGCTGTAAGTTCACCCATTTATATTTATCAGCATTTAATAAAGACAATAAAACATTATGATGTGAAAATTCCTTTCCATGCAATAAAGTTAAGGTCAAAAATTAGTATTTTGTTTTTACAAATCAATTTCATGTTTTATAATCAAAAAGCCTTCAAAATAATAAGAAAGCTTATGAATTCATAATAATTGTAAGATCTATAGAAATGTCATTGAGATTGATTCACTCAAATCGAAGCAAAATCACATTTAACAAAAAACAAAGTGCATATACAATATCAATTACATAAAAATTGTAACAGTAAATTTTATTTTAGTGTTGTTTACGCAAAATCTCTTCGAATGAATCAGAAAAATGTATAGGTTCATTCAGTTAAAAGTTTCCCAATTCATGATAAATAACATTTACAAATGACTAGTATTTTCCTCCAGCCACGCTTCAATTATCGCTTCATTACGCGCCAACCAGTTGATGTTCGTCTGTACTCTTTCCAGGGCCTGTTTGCGTCCTGTTTCTCCGGCCCCTGCATCTGGATATTCGGCAAAGAAACTTAACATCTGGAACAAAAGGATTAATTTGAAATAAAGTAATCGATATTAGTAGCCGGGAGAAACAAAAGTGAAGTAAGTACTCGTGACTTCTTTTAATGGTGATATTATAGTTGAGTGTATACACTGATAAAGCGAAGGCTTAACCCTCGTCAAACCAAGCCTTTTTTGTAACACGTCTAACCAAGGGGGGTTGTTGCACCCCCCCCCCCCTAAGTTTTTGGAACGCAGTGGCGTAACCAGAGGGGGGCAGGGGGGAGCCCCCCAGAAAAAATGTCTGCCCCCCCGAAAGAAAAGATTAAAAGATCAATATAAAGTACACTGTTGATGAAACTATGCAAAATTTAACTCTCTTATGGGTTTATTTTTCAAAATGTTTCCAAAATTTGTTAATATTTTAGAAAACACCGAAAATTTGCACCTAAATAGCTCTTTTTTTATAGAAAAAATGGGATTTTTATGAATTTAAAGCAAAATTTGGGTGATTTGCTACAAGGAAAAAGTTGGGTGAACCTTTTTGTGTCTGAAGAAAATTTGTTGCCTCCTAAAAATTGTTTTGCCCCTGCTAGCCCCCTCAGATGAAATTTTCTGGTTACGTCACTGTTGGAACGGAACCCCCTATGAACTTGGTTTGGCTATCAATAGATAGGTAGGCCTACTATGATGGTCCTCCCCTGTCTAACGATATCAAGATCACAACAATGGGCTTACGTTACGTAATTATGACGTCATAAAGGTCGAAAAATCGGACTTTTGGCAAAAATGGCCACCAAATTCAAAAACGGTTTCTCTTCTGTTTGATATTCGGTGGTTGTTTTAGTCGTAAAATTATGGAACACGGATATTTCCGCACCAACAATTTTCGAATTCTGTTTGTGATTCTTGTTCATAAAGCGATTTATATTCGATGTGAACTTGAACCAAATGCACTGAGCATGTACAATTATTTGTTTTTGGAGCTCAAATACCCAATGTCCACCAAAGTCGGTGTCTAGCTTCAAACAAAACAATGTCAAATGTCATGAAAAACAGGTTTATTGCTCATATTGACTGCTTATCAAGTTTGATTCTCATATTTAACAAGAAAGGTTGCGTAAATGACGTGGCAATATAATAATAAGATAATCCGCATGAACTTGGCTTATGCTTGCATACGGTATTCTATCAGAAAAACAAAGAAACAAATGCCCCATCCCTTATCAACTAGGCAACAAATTGCGTCAATATTTACACTCAAGTTGAGTGTGCTTGAAATGTTCTTGGACAATAAACTAACTAATATCATTATCTCGTGCAAAACGCTTTTGTGAGATATATAGTAGCCCTAATATTTGCTTCAGGAATATATGTTTCGGGAGCAAGCTCCTGGAGCATGTTTCTAGTTCAAAAATGGTTGTTCTAAGTTAAAGATGCTCCTGGAACATGTCTCCAAGTCATAGATGCTTGTATCAAAACACTTGTAGCATATTTCAACGTTAAACATGCTCCTGGACCACATTTTTCAAATATGCTCCGGGAGCATTCTAAGTTAAACATATTAATACCCAAGGACCCGTGGTATGGAATACATTAAATAAGACAATCAAAACTGCTCGTTCCCTCGCCTCTTTTAAAAGCAAACTTAGAAAACACATTATCGGTCAATACAGCCTCGAATCCATAAACAATGAGTACGCTCAAGTCACGTGACACCATTTTTTTTCTGTCCCGTATGTTTGTCCTGCACCCTCATTTTTCTGATATCGTAATATACTACATACTGCATAATTCATAAGATACACGTCTGTGTAACCTACCACCCTCACATGTAATATATGTATTTGATTTATGCTTCTCTGTTCATTGCGGGTTTTTAAGGTTGCTTTTTTTTTTTTTTTTTTTATTTCTCTGTAATTCTTACCTCAATGTAGCAACTTACATATTGATTCCAGTTATATCATTTATAATATGTTCTAATTCTGTAAACTGGGTGCCTCCGCCCACACGCTTAGCGTTTTCGGAGGCATCCATGTCTCGCATACACTTGTATGAATCGTCTTATATTATATATTCTCAAATGTATTTTAAATACAAAATTACACATTGTATTTTTATACTAACTAACATACATTATATGTATTTTTTTGTGTATGATGAGATGAAACAAATTAATGAAATGAAATGAAATGAAACATGCTCCTGGACCACTTTTTTCGAATATGTTCCGGGAGCATTCTAAGTCAAACCTGTTTCTGGAGCATATATTTCAATAGTCCAATCCACAGTGATTACGATCCATATGACTTTTGTTATTTCAGAGATACTATCCACATTACAAATCAACCGTCACATTATGATCTATCCACTGATCTCTCATATTGGTTTGTGTCACCCGAAGAAAACAATGATTCTTTTAATCGTACTAATATTTCAACTGACAATTTTATAAGTCAAATATACTCCTGGAGCATATGCCCCAGCACCATATGCTCCAGTGATTACGATCCATATGACTTTTGTTATTTCGGAGATACTATCCACAATACAAATCCACCATCACATTGTAATCTATCCACTGATCTCTCATATTGGTTTGTGTCACCCGAAAAAAAACAAGGATTATTTTAATCGAACTAATATTTCAACTGACAATTTTATAAGTCAAACATGCTCCTGGAGCATATATTAGGGTCACTATCTTACAAAAGCGTGCAAAACTTGGGTAGCTGATCATGTGTGTGTGCGGTGGGTTCAGTGCCCCTAGAGGTTGTGGCAAAACTTGAAATGATGCTGAGAGTTGAATTCAGCTTACTTGAACAATAGTGGTCAGTGAATACATGTGGAATGCACGGAGGGCGGTGGAATTATAAATTAGGAAGGCATAATTCACCATAAATCATATGTATCGTATTTAGTATTATAAAAATTTGATGGATTTTTTACTTAAAGTTTACCTGTTCTTGTTTAAGTTCGGTGGCATAATATTCAGTGATACTAGGTACTAGTCGACCAAGATAGCGATTGCTTAATCCAAATCTGGAAGTAAGAAAAAGAAACACTCAGTATTATTAAAACGATAGGGAAATATATTTTAATAACCTCCATCAAAAACTTTACCCTAGCCCTAAATCTAGCCATCACCTTATTATCTAATTTTTAAACAATTACGATAAGATAAAGTACATGTATACTTTAGGTTTCACCTTTATCATAAAGTATTCTAGATACTTTTCCCTAACAGTAAACCCTAGTTCAAGAAGGCTATAAAATATTAAACATAGTAGTTACTTTTCATAGTCGTGTATAAAACAAAAACAGAAACTAACACTAATTGTCAAAGTAAGGAATGCTATGGACTTGCTCGTGGACAGAGTGGATTTTCGTCTTTTTTTGAGCGAATGTCAAATGTTTCGCAATGCAACCTTTGCTTGAACATGTTGAATAAAATGTTCACCATATACAGAAAATATATCACAGGTTATGATTATGATTTGTTAAAATCATCCTTCAAAACTTTTCCAGTTTGAGTAACATGCCATTGAGTTTCAATAATGTTTTTTATTGGTCCACCCTGTATTTGATACAGTAGATACTGCCATTGATCGTGTTGATTAGATATCATTGATCATTTGCTAAAAGCAGCAAATTTATTGTACAATAACACAATCTAATTTGCAATATCACAACTATTGACAGCATAAATTTGTTAAATCATCATATCGTGAGATGATGATTTTTTTTTCAAAAAAGTTATAGTGTCTGTAATCTGAAGTGCTCATAGCGTCTTTAGAGATAGTGCATTACTTAACACCGAATCAACAAACATCACACTCCAGTCGGGCAACAAACTTACCAATTTTACCCGTCCGAAATCAAAATCATCCGCAAATGGCTATCGGTCGGGAATCAGTGCCGGATTTACCTTTCCAAGGGCCCTGGGCCAGGCCTAAACTGAAGGCCCCATACACACCAATACCAATGATTTTTAAGTGGCTGTGGCTGCTAACGTCAAAAATATGTACGATATTTGACCTCCCCCCACCCCAGTTGGGGGGGGGGGGTAAAAAAACCACCCAATATTAATTTTTTCTTCTTTTTTTTCCTTTTCTTTTCTTTTCTTTTTCTTTTTTTCCCCTTTTTTTGCTCTCATGTTCAAGGGCC
>JXSR01S000048.1:168394-178776 GCA_000969725.1 Ophiothrix spiculata
TCTGGACGACAACAATGTGTCGCAGTAAATGGAACAACATCAAACTGGACACCAGTGACATCTGGCGTGCCCCAAGGATCGGTACTTGGTCCAACGTTGTTTTTAATCTACATAAATGACATTTCCTCTAATATCAACTCAACGCTCCGCTTATTTGCGGATGATTCGATATTGTATAAAGAAATCAACTCTGCCAATGACCAACAAATGCTCCAAGAAGTCCTGGAAAAAGTGTTTAAATGGGCTGATCAATGGCAGATGAGTTTTAACGCATCCAAGTGCGAGTTTCTACAGATTTCGCGTAAAAAAGCTCCGCTGTCTCGCACATATTCTGATGACGGAAAAGACATTGCTGAAACAAAGAGTCATAAATACCTCGGGGTCACTATTAACAAACATTTAGACTGGAAAGATCACGTCCAAAATATAACTGCCAGTGCAAGAAGCACGTTGGGTGTTCTTCGCAGAAATATGTCAGCATGTTCTCACGAGGTTAAAAAACAAGCCTACTGTGCCCTGGTGAGACCTAAGTTGGAATACTCATCATCAGTGTGGAATCCTCATAAGCGGGCATATAAACTCTATTGAATCTGTGCAACGCCGAGCCGCCCGTTTTGTCTTCAACAACTATGAGAGAACGGCTAGTGTGACTGCCATGCTACAGAACTTAAAGTGGGATTCCCTTGCCACTCGTAGACTGCATCATCAATGCTGTATGTTTTTCAAGATAAGAAATGGACTAGTAAATATTGCTTTCCCGAACTGTGTAATTCCTTAAACACGCCCAAGTAGAGCTTCAAACATTTGCAGCTATCAGCTTATTCAAACAAGGGTGAACTCTTTTAAGTACTCATTTTTTGTGCGTACGATACCAGTGTGGAATAGCCTACCATCTTTGGTTGCCATTGCACCCTCGATCCAGCAATTCCAGACATTGGCATTTCCCGTAATCAGGGAGCTGCTGCCGACTTCGTCTCATTAGACTGTTCCGTTTTTACTTGCACCTTTGGCACCATTCACTGTATATATTCTTTTTGAGCACATGAGAGACACGTCTGCACAAGTAGCACAGCCAACCTCCTAGGACAAGCAACACCAAGCTTATAATGGAGATGGTAAACTGAAGACTGAAGACTTATATTGTCAAAAATTGGTTAAACAACTTAGTGTCAAAAATCCCACTCCTGCCACTATTTTGGGCAAAATACGACACTTTTTGACCGAAAGTTTTTGGCAATATTTCAAAAAATATGATCCGGGAATAAGATTAAAATGAAAAATTTGAGAAATGCATTTACTAGTTTTTGCTTTTGCTTTCTTGATTCTAAAAAGTAAAATGCTTCGAAATTTTACCAAAGCAAAATTTTAGCTATAGCTTTCCCGTAAATGTAGGGCCCAAAAACATGATTTCTGTACCACAGGTCCAAAATTACACATTTTGATCCAAAAATGACCTCACCATCATGTTCAGTATGCAATTCAGCTTCTAGAAACATGTTTTTTTATTTGAATCTAATTATCCGCTGAGTTACAGAAAAAAACATTTGAGCAGGATACCGTCCGGAGGTCAAGAAACTTGAACATTGAAGACCCCCTTTTTCAGGCCGCCAGGCCGCTCGCTCACTAGATCACCATTTCAATAAGTTCTTTACACTGTTAAAACACTGTTTAAAATGTCACGCTGTTTAAAAAAAACGTTGTTTAAAGTGTTATTGTTTTAAACAACATTGTTCAGTTTGGTATTAAATTTTAATTTTTTGTTGTTTAGATTTTAAAAATGTTGTTTAAAGTAAAGTTTTACTTACTGTGTCAATAGATCATCGCTCAACCTTGTTTAAAACTATTAAACACATGATATTGTTTAAAATATCAACAAGTGATGTTTAAATTTTTAAACATGTCAAGTTGTTTATTTTCTGAACAAGTTGTTTATTTTTAAAACAAAGATTGAACAATGATCTATTGATACAACGGTTGTTCATTTTTTTCTAACAGTGTATACCCTTTTTTGAAGAAAAATATTAAATTTTAGCTCAAACTGAAAATATTAATCAGAAAAAGCAATCATTTTCAGCTCAGAAGGCTTTTTTTGGCCAAAATGTCAGTTCACTAAGTAGATCCCTAAATATTTTTTTTTTCTGTATATTTTGTGTTTTCATTTGTATAAAGGGCATAGAGACCTTAACCGATATGCACTTAAAAGCGCCTCACTATTATTATTATTATTATTATTATTATTACTCATAAAATACCCTTTGTCATTTACAACAGCCGAGCAAATGACTGTTTTGGTTGGAGATCTCTCGATTTGTTTGTAATTTTTGGATGACACGGGAAGGTTTTGAAAAAGTGTCTATGATAACCAGTACAGTAGATAAACGTGATTGAAATGGTATGCCTATATCATAGCGGCAATTGTTTTGAACGACGAATGAGTTATTTCGGCAATTGCAATCCGAAATATGAGTTCTCCACATCGGGTTGGCCCTCACGCCACAGTACTGCTGGATGGTGATGTTCATCAATGAACTTTACTTGAGACTTTAGGATCGGTTAATTTGGCTCGTAATCAGAACTTAAGTTACGTTCTATGAATATTTCCCAGGTTATTTATCTTTGGAATTCACAATCTATTAGGAATAAGACCGACATATTGTGTGAATGAATTATTAAGAATGACACTGACATCTTCTTTTTGACTGAGACTTGGTTGAAAGATGATGATCAGGTTGAATTAGGCGACTCTGATATCCTGGTTACGCTTGACTGCGCCAAGAGAATGCTTGGAAGCAAACGAAAAATGATCCTTCAACGCTCCACCAGTTTACAAAAATAGGGTTGTGATAAATGTGGAGTGTTTTGTGATCATGACAGATTGAAAACCTCTTAATACATTTTAAAATGTCATATACCGCCAGGGACCATTCCACTTTTAACACGGCCCTATTTTTGTAAACTGGGTGGCGTTGAAGGATCATTTTTCGTTAGCTTCCAAGCAATCTCTTGGCGAAGTCAAGCGTGACCAGAACATTTCATCGCCTGCTTGTCACTCTATTACATATACACATTCCACATGACCACAGGCTCAACTTGAGCGGTGAAGTGACCTTGACCCAGGCGTTGTCAAATCAAATTTGACCTAAAAATCACGTTTTTCGATCTATTTGTGTTGTTGCCCCTACCTATACGTGAGAAGGTGGATCCCATTCGGTGCTCAATTTTAGACTTAACTAGATTACCTATCAGATCTGACAAAAAGCAACATAAGTTTCCAGATAGTTTCCTTATAAACGCCTTGTGAGATATGGCTGAATAAAGTGTTTGTGCGGAAATACTTTAAACCGCTAGTGTATCTGAACTTACAGCTCAGAAAGGATACCCTTCCCATGTCCGAAACATTTGAACATACTCTTGTGTCATTTCGTTCCACAGATTTTGCTGTTTTTTATAGCCCCGATTACTTCCAAATTTTGATGAATTTGATGACTTTATTGGATCTCTTGCCTGGAAGAACTATTGTCCTTGGAGACTTTAATATTCATATGGATTGTCCATACAAGCCTGAAGTTGAAACATTTTCTTCACTAATTTCCGCAGTCAGTTTTCAGCAGATACTGGGCCCAACTCGCATTGGTGGCCACACAATGGACTTGATTCTCGTTAAGGACAAATTGTGATGAATCCGTTATAAAGTCCTATGACATTTATCAAACCCATGTCTCCGATCACTTCATCATTGATGGTGTGCTCACGCTAGATGTTGCTGAGGACGACATATTCCTGCCGTAATTATGGAGCCGTTGATCCTCAGGCTTTTCGCAATGATCTTGTTCAACGTCAAGATGGAACATATTATGGCTCTTGATTTTGATGGCGTTGAAGAACTTGTCAAATGCTACAATGATGCATGTGCCACGGTTCAAGTCCTTGATTTACATGCTCCCATCACCTCGCGTTCTCGGACTATTCGCAGGAAGCCAGTTTGGTATGACAAGTCAGTTCAACAGTACTATACTGCAGTTCAAGATGCCCGCTGCATTCGTCGTCGCAGGGAGATGCGATGGAGAAAGACTCGTACTGAGGATGATCGCCAAGCGTATATCCAGGCCCAAAGGATGGCTGAGACTGTTATTAATTCAAAGACGGAACATTTTAATGAGAAATTTTCTAATTGTAACATTACGGGCATTATAAGACAATAAGTGTGTTGTTAAATACCAACAAGAAAGTCTTACCTACTACCACCTGCTCATACACTCTAGCCAATGAATTTTGTGAATTCTTTGTTAGTAAAATTGAAAAAATTAGATCTGAGGTAGATAGTATTGACATTTCCCATGCTATTAACTTTGTTGTTAATGCTAACCCTTTACATAGAATTATATCTCGTTTATTACTGTTTCTACGGATTTAAGTATGTCATCATGAAATGTGCTTCTAAATCATGTTATCTAGACCCAATGTCCGCATGGTTAGTGAAAAGAAGTCTAAAAGACACCTTCCCTCCCTTGTTCATGTGCTTTGCCGTATAGTTAACAGATCTCTTATTTCTGGTGTGTTCCCGGCTACTTTGAACAAGGCGATCATAACACCTGTTCTCAAAAAAACCTTCCCTTGATTCAAGGGAAGGTTTTGCCTTGATACCCACTATCGTCTACCGTAAGAACTACCGTCCCGTATTCCAATTTGCCCTTTGTGGGTAAATTGATTGAGGAGGTTGTTTCCAGTCAGATATACATCATATGTTGAAGCCAATAAATTGTCTGAGCCTTTTCAGTCTGCCTACCGCTCCTCACACAGTACCGAGACGGCCCTCCTTTCTGTTCAGGATACTTTTCTTAGCGCAATTGACAATCAACAGGGTGTTTTCTCGGTGATGATCGACTTATCTGCTGCATTCGACACCGTCGACCATGAGATCATGTTGCAGCGTCTAACTGATGATTTCGGTATTGAGGGTGTCGTTTGCAGCTGGTTTAGGTCGTATCTGAGTGATAGGACTTGTCATGTGATGGTGGTAAGTCCCTGTATAAACTGTCTGTTCTCCGTGTTTAGTGTTCCTCAAGGGTCCATCATCGGTCCCCAGTCCTTTACATACTATTTCCATGTTATTGATCACATAATTCGTAGGAATTCCATAGATTGTCATGATGTGCAGTTATTATGACGTCATAAAGTACTCTTCATGTCGCCGAAATCTGATTTTCGGCCAAAATTGACAAAAATTCAGAATTGTGCTATAAAAGTTTTAAATATCGGATTTTCATCGGGTTTTGCTAACGAATAAAGCAAATGGTAATTCTAACATGTAAGTTTAAGCTTCTTAGCAAGCACATATTTTTCAAAATGACGACTTTTCTATGAGGGGTGTGGTTAAAGGCTCTGTCACACATCACGAAACGTACTTATAACGAACTAATAACGTACACTGGTTTGGTCATTGAAATACATGTATATCGATTACCAAACAGTGTACGTTATTAGTACGTTATTCGCACGGTACGGTGATGTGTGACACAGCCTTTAGATACCAGTGCCACCATTACCCATGGACTATGACGGCTTACCCTACCCCCACCCAAGGTGGTACCCGGACTTTTTTCATCAAAATGACCGCAAAAGATTACTCAGATGCACAGGGGCCTTTTGTTTCGCGTTTTGGGACAATCGGCGACAATCCGTTCGAGGATGGTAACCCGATATTTTAGTAAAAATGGACTAAATTTCATTTTGCACTCAGGCCTTCAAATCACCCACATTTTGCTGAAATTCATAAAAATCAAAAGTTTCCTTGAACATGTTGAACATTTGCGCTATTGTTACGTCACGTCACGTTAAGTACAAATGTAATGCCTTGATTGTGTCTATGAGTATAACTGTCTGCATTTATTAGTGTTAATCTATCTTGGTCAATTCCATTGAAGGATCGTCGTCAATTTGCCAGGCTTTGTTTATAATTTCAGGGTCGTGTGGGATACTGCTTTCAGGCTCCTCTGGTCGTTCTATCGGTTTAACTCTAAAATGACAAGAAAATCATATCGCAAAATGTCAGTAAAATTGAGACCTTTAATTAATGCAAAGACTTTCAAATTAAAAAATTATTAAATTATTATATAGATTTAACTAAAAGTGGATTTAACAGACAATCATAAGAATACATAAAAGATCAATTTTGGTACAATAATCGTACTCTCTTTGATGAAAAAAGTAAACAAAGCACAGATCTTAAATGAGATTGAAAATTTAATCTTATAAGATGGAACATTAAGAACATCGTGCCGTTGCCACAGCTCCTCACCCACCAATATGGTGCTATCGTTACGTTGACGATACTCACACGAAATTCACTAAGGAATACTCAGAGCAGCCTCGGAATTTTTACAAACCATGTTCCAGATATTAAAATTCATTACGGTACTGGAGGGGAAGAGAACAGATTACTTGCCTCCATACACACTTATCGTCATACAACCTGACGGTACTTTAAAAGTAAAAAATAGTTAAAGGCATAATCATGATAATGAAAAAGAAAAGCAAACAAAGAAGTTTCATTGATTCTATTACCTGTTTGATTTTCTGATGACGTAAACAACAAGATATGTAGAAAACAACAAAAAGAAGATAGCTGCCAAGCTAATGGTTGTCAGGAAAAGCACTGGAACAGCAATGATAGAATAAAATGGTTCACGCTAAATGGTGGTGTCATTTTTGGAGTATGAAGCTTTTTTGTTCGCTACATACACTATATCAGTGACCCTTTGCAAATTGCATTATGCAACTTCCGGCATGCAAAGGTTTTCTTATGTTTCTTCGGATTCTCTAAGATTTAACATTTTCAATGCACAATTAATAATACCGTGAAACTCAATATTATAATAATCAAAGTAACAAAAACATACCGTCAAATGGGTCAGCAGAATTCTGTGGTTCTGATTTATCTGCAGTGGGTGTGAAATGCCTCGTTGACATCGTGATTTCTCGTCGTGGAGATGATCTTACCGGAAATGCCTCAGTCAATGGAACACTATTTGTTGCTAGCAAATCAGTTGACAGTGTGGTCAGAAAAGTGCCTGTCGTCACGGTGGACGTACTGGTTGATTCGAATTGTGTCTCACTCGGAAGAGACGTATCTGTTGTGAGGGTGTGGGAACTTGGTAGGTCTGATTGAATTTCAGTCGAAGATTCTGTTGTAGAAGACTGTCCAGTGGTAGCCGCAACTTCACCTGTGAGGAGGGTCTCTGTTGTGAAAGATTGGTCAGTGGAAGGCTGAGCGTTTAACTCAGTTGTGTACTGTATAGTTGTATCTGGTAATGTAGTGGTAAGTGAGATAGTAGCCAGAGTCTCTACAAATTCAGTTGGTGTCGTTGTCAAGGGATCAGTTGGAGCATTTGAAGAAAAAAGTGTAATAAAATCCGCTTCATCTGCAGCCGTTGTTTTTAATGCAGTAATGTCAGTAGAAACCCCAGAATAAACAGAACTGATATCTGATGTTGCATGGCTTGTTACATCCTGTACATTTGTTGTCAGTACTTCGGTAGTCATTACATCAATCGTCGTCGTAACTATTTCTGTTTGGATTGCAGTCAAAAGAGAGGTGGTTTGACCAGATGTGGTAGTTTGTTGTGTTGCGAGAAATGTCGTTGCTAAGTCTGTCGAAGGTAAAGCTGTTAGCTCAGTTGTAAGTGGACCTGGTGTGCTTGAGACAATCGTTTTAGGTTCCTGCGTTGTAGGTAGAATGGTTGTTGCTAAGTCTGTCACCGTTGATGTGGTTTGATACGTAGACGACATTTGAGTAGTTGGTAAATTGTCAGTTGTTATGCTCATTGTTGTTGGTAGATTAGTCGTTGTTAGTTCTATACAATAAATGAAAAATCAGATAAGAAACAAGTATTTTTTTTTATCGAATAACATTATTATTTTGACTTAACATGCATTTCAATTCTTACATTGAAAAGTTTAAACTGATGTAATCAGAACTCGGGAATTAGACCTACAAATTAAATATGGAATTCTACATCTTTTTTCAATTCTTGATATCAGGAACTATCACGATAAATCTACCGTAAAACATCAATGAAAAAAAATAAACATTACAATAAATCAAATATATACATAGTAAGCTTTTCTCCTTTAAGCCTTAGGCTCAAGAGTAAGTCTTAATAATAGTCGGTTGAATATGACACAAAATTTACCTGGGCATGTTGCATTAAGTACACTCCACTGAGATGATTCGTTACAATACACGGTGGGATCACCAACTAATAACGTAGACTCCTCGTCACATCGATAAACTGCTACACCTCTAAAGTCAGCAGATAAAACTTCAGGAGAACCGTTCAATAATACTGGTAGGTCTGACTCAAGGCAAGAAGTACCTGTTAAAAAAAAGGGACCATAATCACATCATCAGTCATCAATATCCCTAGAATGGTCGATACCGGTTGGCCCGGCAGTCAAATATGAAATTGATACGGGTGTAAGGTCCGCGCTCCGACAGGCTGGGGCATTCGGAGAGAGCAGGTCATTGGATGAGAGCATGATTTTTGGCATTCGGAGAGCAAAATTTGACATTCGGTAAGAGAAAAAATCTAAATAATTATGGGGTCTTTGAGTGAGAGCACAGGCAATTGTAAAAAAGTACGGATCTTTGGGTGACAGCGATCCTAAAAAGCGAGGTCTTTCAGTGATCCTTACATCATGTACGTATACGCGTCGCCTCCAGAATGGGCCTCCCCCGGAGTTTGATAAGTAATTAAATGACATACTTTGGGCCAAACTCAGAAGGCTAGTTGTAAGCTTGACGCAGGATAAACTTTCCCAGAGCAGCGGTTTCATCTGATATTGTTTTGTCAAAAAAGTTACAAAAATCCAAGGCTGTAAATTAGAGATTTGTTCGAACAGTTCGCTTTCCTCTTGCATGCCACATTGGTGTTACTTACTGGTGCAAATTGGCACACTGCCACTCCAACTGCCATCCCCCTGACATGTAAGTCGAGTCCATCCCTCCATTTGGTATCCCGGATTACAGTAGAAGGTGATGTTGTCACCAATGGATAATATCTCTGTTGATGGTAAATCTGTGCCACCATTGGTAGGTGATCCAGGATAACCACAAGTTGACGGAAGTATTTCTGAAAGATAGTGATCATAGTAAGGAAATTTTAAGTATAAAGCTTAAGTGAATCGAACTCTTGAAGAGGTAAAGCTAGTGCACAGTTTATGTTGGGATATTCTATGGGTTGTTGTAATATTGTCAGGCGTCTTTATATATTGGTATATACTTTTTCATTTACTGTAAGTATTTGATTTGTGAAAGTCATATGCATCTTTGTGCGCTGTATACAGTGTATACCTGTTGAGTCTATGGGTCCAATGATTAGATAAGATTTACAATGTCACTGTCACCTATGCCTATATTGAATATTTAATCATAGTATTGTTCGTATTAGTTTCTCACCAATTTGACAGATATAGTGGTACTGAGAATTACAATCGTCATCATTCCATTTATAATCCAGTGTGTGGTACAGGTTCAGACACTCTTCTCCTCCAGATGGTTCATCGGCGCCCCAAAATAATGCATCGATCGTTGTTCCTATCAAAGAGAAATAAACGATGTACATATGGACTGGTGGTAGAGCCCTGGATTTCGAACCACAGGGTCTTGAGCTCTCAGTTTTAGCTTCGATTTGGGAAAATAAGCTAAAGATATAGTTGCAGATTGCTCAGCATTTCCACCATTTATTGGCCTAACCTAAGTGTTCAACAATGAAGTGTTTGGAATATTATAGCCCTAAACATTATACAAACCACATGCATGCAATACGCTAATTGTATTGATTTGAACCATATCAATATTAAACAGCCTTCATAAGTTTCCTCCGAGAAACAAAATCTGAATAGAATCAAGTATTCGATGAAAATGTAATACTAACTTAATAGTTCTCCACAATGAAAGCTAATGAAGCACGAAACATCATCTGTGCCTGTAACTGGGACGACAATAACTATTTTCGTCCCAGGTCTGTAATTGAACATGTTAAAGAGGGGACCACAGCGGATCGGTGATCCTGGCAGGAAATTGGACATTCATTTGGATATTCGTTTGGACATTCAGAAAGATATTGGATATTCAATTGGACATTCGTTTGGACATTCAGTTAGATAGATAGTTGACATTTATTTGGATATTCGTCTTGACATTTATTTAGATCTACCAGTATAGTAGGCCTACATTCATATTGATATTGTTTGGACATTCATTTACATGGACCCTGCTTGACATTTCTTTGGCATTCATTATGATATTTATTCATTAGATACACATGCATGACTTTGTATTCTATTGTAAAGTTATTGATAAACCATAAAGCATTTTCATT
>JXSR01S000050.1:3075-25778 GCA_000969725.1 Ophiothrix spiculata
TGGTAAAAAGTCCTCGGAAATCCCGTGTGGGCATTTTCCGAAATCCAAGATGGCGTCCAAAATGGCCGCCAAAATAACATATTTTCATTAAAATGACTTTAAAACTAATTGTTAAGCACTAAAAACTCAAACTTATCATTGGGAAATTGCTTCTGGAGCTGTAGCAAACAAATTTGGCTCAAAATAATATCATATGCATGTTTCAAATTCAAAATGGCCGCCGAAATAGCATATATTAACTAAAATCAACAAAAATATCCTTTGAAATGCTAATTATCATAAATAATCAACAGAAAGTGACATTTAGGGCTACAACAAGATCATATGTCCCCTAATTATGATGTTTAAATGATTAAAATTCAAAATGGCACCCGCACCAAGATCCAAAATGGCCGCCAAAATATGTTTTAATACACAAAAATGTGTTAAAACGACTTAAAAACAGCATCAAGCACACTAAATATCATAAATAATCAACAGAAAATGACATTTAGGGCTACAACAAGATAATTAGTCCCTTATGCTGTTAACATGTTTAAAATTCAAAATGGCACAAGTACCGATGTCCAAAATGGCCGCCAAAATATGTTTTAATGCAAAAATTGGACTAAAACGAAGTTAATAACAGGATCAAGCACAGTATACGTCCAAAATAATTGATGGCAAGTAGTTTTGAGTGTAACAACAAATACATTTGTCCCCAAATTAAGCTGTTAACAAGCTTAAAATTCCAAATGGCGCCTGCACTGAGATCCAAAATGGCAGCCAAAATACATTTTTATGCGCTTGAAATGGGTTACTCGACTTTAAAACAGCATCAAACACACTATACTTTTCAGGATATTTGATGGAAAATGGTTTTGAAAGTTACAACAGATATACTTATCCTCAAATTAGGCTGTTAACAAACTTAAAATTTTAAATGGCGCTTGCTCTGAAATCCAAAATGGCCGCAAAAATACAATTTTATTTGCTAGAAATGGGTTATACCACTTTAAAACAACATAAACACGCTATACTTTTCAGGATATTTGATGGAAAATGGTTTTGAGAGTTACAACTGATATATTTATCCCCAAATTAGGCTGTTAACAGGCTTAGAATTCCAAATGGCGCCAGTACTGAGATCCAAAATGACAGCCAAAATACGCTTAAATGCGCTAAATATGAGTAAATTGACTTGAAAACAGCATCAAACCCACTATAGCTTTTAAGATATTTGATCATGGAAAATGATTTTGAGAGTTAGAGCAACTATATTTTCCCAAAGTTGGCCTGCTAACAAGCTTGAAATTCCAAACGGAGCTTGAACTGAGATCTAAAATGGCTGCCAAAATATGCTTAAATGTGCTAAATATGAGTAAATTGACTTTAAAACAGCATCAAACCAACTATAGCTTTTAATTTTAAGATATTTGATGGAAAATGATTTTTGAGAGTTAGAGCAACTATATTTTCCCCAAATTGGCCTGCTAACAAACTTGAAATTCCAAAGGGAGCTTGAACTGAGATCTAAAATGGCCACCAAAATATGTTTTAATGCACTAAACATGGGTTAAAAAACTTCAAAATAGCATAAGATATTTGATGAAAAATGTTTTTTAGAGAAACAACAGCTGCATATGCCCCCACATTAGGCTGTTAACAAAAATGTGGTGTGTTTGATGCTGTTTTAAAATCATTTAACCGATTTTTGAGCATATATAAGGCCATTTTGGATCTCAGTAAAAGCAAAATTTGGAATTTTAAGCTTGTTAGGGACATAATCAATTTAGACCCAAGCAACTCGCCCGAGCCGAGCAAGGACGAGCCAATCTTCTTCACCCGAACCAAGTCAGTACCTGGTCGATCAACCATTATAAATTAGATAGTTTGGGACGTATTGATATTGTTCACCTTTATATTACTTGATTTTTTGCCACAGATGAGCAAAATGCAAAGGTGGGACGGGACGATCAACTACTTGGCTTCATGGCTCGGGAGGCCCGAGCGATCGCTTGTCTCTATATTGATTATGTCCCTTAACAACCTAATTTAGGGGCAAATATACCTGTAACTCTCAAAACAATATTCTATCAAATATCTTGAAACATATAGAGAGTATTTGATGCTGTTTTAAAGTTGTTTAAACCATTTCTAGCACATTTAAGCATGTTTTGGCAGCTTTTTTGGATCTCGGTACTGGCGCCATTTAGAATTTTAAGCCTAATTTGGAGACAAATATATCTGTTGTAACGCTTAAAACTACTTTACATCAATTATTTTGAACAAGTGGTGTGTTTGACGTTGTTTTTAAGTAGTTTTAGCCCATTTTTTGGCATTAAAACATATTTTGGCAGCCATTTTGGACCTTGGTACTGGCGCCATTTTGAATTAAAACATGTTAACATTATGATAAGGGGACAAATGATGTTGTTGTAGTCCTAAATGTCACTTTTTGTTGATTATTCATGATAATTTATGTTGTTAATGCTGTTTTTAAAATCGTTTTAACCCATTTTAGTGCACTAAAACATTTTTGGCGGCCATTTTGGATCTCAGTATACGGGTGTCATTTTGAATTTTAAACATGTTTGCATCATAATTAGGGAACAAATGATCTTGTTGTAGCCCTAATGTAATTTTCTGTTGATTATTTATGATAATGGGCATTTCAAAGGATATATATGTCAATTTAAGGTAAAATATGCTATTCTGGCGGCCATTTTGGACGCCATTTTGAATTTGAAACATGCACATGATCTTATTTTTGGCCTAATGTGTTTGCTACAGCTCCAGAAGCAGTTTCCCAGCTATTTGCTTTAAACTTAAGTGGTTTATAAGTTGTTTTAAAACTATTAAAATGAAAATATAGCATTTTGGCGGCCATTTTGGACGCCATCTTGAATTTCAGAAAATGCCCACAGGGGATTTTCGAGGACTTTTTATCAATGATTCTACACATATTTCTGGACCTATTCTGAAAAAATCTGCTTGTTACCAAAAATGTCCATGTTAAAACTAATACTCTTGGACTAAGATGGCTAAGCTTTGAAGCATGAGGCCTTTGGGAAAATGTAGTAATAGAAACCTGGAGGAGAATTTGAGTTTCGGCATTGGCAATGATGATAGAAGATGATCGGAATTTGGCATGTTATCTTTGGTGTAGTAAAAAATAGTGAGACCCTATTAATCTGTGTTTCATTAAATTGGTGAAGGTACATGCTATTGTTGTGTTAAGATTTTCTTTGTGTTATATGTAGCTGGTTTTTTTTTTACTTTTTAGAACTGAAATATGTATAGGTTAAAACCTTTGCCTAAAGCCATGAAAATATATGATTAGAGATAAAATTTATATGTTGCTGTTCAATAGCAGTTGCATTTTGGTCAAAAGAAGGTCTAGTCTGCAATTAGAATAAAGAAATGAATGATTGAATAAATAAAATAGCACTTGCATTTTGGTTAAAAGATGGTCTAAAGTTAGAAAAAAATGAATGATTTGAACAAGTAAACACAGTTTGAAAATATCATATGACATTTGCTTTAGAATGACTTTCCAAAGAAAGTATACAGTATGGCTTAATATAGTTATTAAGCTTTAATATAAAGACTTGCATTTATTACTTGAATATCCAACAAGATTCTGATTGTCATTGCCATGAACTGACATCAGAATGGTTTATAAATTGTTCAGTGTCAAAACAATTACTGTCCTCTCATCAATGCTTTGAGCTGATATCAAAACGGTTCATAAACTGTTTCAGTGTCAAGACAATTACTGTGCCCTCATCAATGTTTTGAGCTTTAATCAAAACGGTGCATAAACTTTTTCAGTGTTATTACTGTCCTCTCATCAATGCTTTGAGCTGACATCAAAACAGTGCATAAATTGTTTCAGTGTCAAGACAATTACTGCCCTCTCGTCAATGAGTAGAAAGAATTTGTGGTCATATGAGATGAAATTAGCTGCAGGGTAGAAAGCCTAAGTTTATGCCCAAACATCTTGTTGTTTTTAGTAACACCCTGTTGTCTATGATGATTTCTGCTTGATAAGTCTGTGAGGCCATATCATTGGGTTGGTTTATGCTGGTCTTCCTAAGCTTTATGGAAGGTGTTCGAAAAGGCAGTTTGGTTTATTACTAAAAGGTTTTTTCCTTATACCAAATTGTCGCTGTTCTGACATACTTGCAAGAGTCAAAATGCAGTTTTGAGAAAATCAATGTTTAACAATTTGCTACATGTAAAAATTTATTACGTAATTTCAGCATGTGCTTGTCATATCTTTTAGCATGTATGTTAATAACCATGTTTTCAAGACTATTTACAAATCTTTTCCAAAATCATTGCATTCATTAATTTGAATAAAATTAAGGTAAAGTTATGTGCCGGTATGTCTGAACATCACAAGAGAGTTATTTGTTATGTTCCATACATATCATTAGGAAATATATAATATTATGTGCCAATGCCAAATCAATAGTTTGTGTTCAGACATACCAGCTCAAGAGTAAACAAAGGAATCACAAAAGAAATATTATAAGGAAATCATACAAAATGGATAGTTTGTGTTCAGACATACTGGCACATGACTTTTTAAATAAAGGCATAACAAAGAGGATAGCTTATAGTTTTCAATGGGTACTATTTTCAAAAAATTAAATAGTGTTATTTCTGTCATTTAACTATGTGCATTGTCTTTTATCATTATTGGAGGAAAAAGAATATGATTTATAGATTTAGAAATCAAGCTTAACTCATTTTGGCAAAAATTCCTCTTGTGCCAGTATGTCAGAACAGCAATGAATTATGATATGAATTTTAAGTAAATTTTGTTGTATTTAGTGTTTTGATGAGGATTTTGTTTTATTTATGACACAAATTTTACATTTCTCTATGATGATACATTATGAAAATGTATGTTCATTGGCATAGTCAAAGGAGTGAGAAGGCCCTTTGCAGAGGAGGCTTGTGCACCCTTAGTTTGATGCCAAAACCTTAAAAATCAGCCAAATTTTACCTTTTTTACCCCTCCCACACCCGGGGTTAACCATAAAATGTACATCCCGGCTACGCAAGTGATTTTGGCAGAAAGTCTGCAATGGCAGAGTTGCAATTTCTACAAAGACTAAATTACAGAACAAATTTTAGTGGGCAACCTAGTTTGCTCCATAGTAAATAGTATGCAAGATTGAATTATGGAAAAATATTGAAAGAATGTTATAGTTTTCCAAAATTTATATAACAAGTAAAGCACTTACACATACAATGATCTACTTAAAAAGAAATATAACAAAATAATATAAGATGGAATAAGATTGAATAATTTTTGAGAATACATTTAACACTTCGACAGTCTTTTAATAAACATGTTTTCATAAGTCAAAAGCATTCACACTTAACGACAAAACTGATTTATCTTATATTACATCAATTAACACATTCTTTTTTTAAGTTAAGTGCATTTTGATTTACAGTATATGAGTAACTGCCATTAAGAGTCATTAGAGTCATACAATTGGTTTTGTCAAAAGTGTATCTGACAATGTCTCACAAGCATTTTTAATGATTTTAGTTGGGAAAGTTGTATAATACATTAAATTTTAGTGTAATAAAGAATATAAATTCTTTAAAAAAGGAAATCTTAAAATGCTGAAATTGGAAGTAGCTACCATTAATTTTGGATGAAAATTTGAGTATCGAAATTTATTTTGGAAATCATGTTAGAAGATGATAATGAAGAAAAAAAAAATATTTTCATTGCAAGACTTGGCAGAAAAGCATTGTTACAAGATGATTTTTAATACTTTCAATAGATTGCTAGCGTAAACTTTTATATTCTGTTTCTAGTTGAATCTGTTGAGCATAATTGTAAAAAAAAATTATATAAAACGTTTTTCATACTTAATATTAATGAATTTGCATAAGCTAAAATGTGTGTTTTTAATAGTATTAATTTGACGGATTCAATATTATTTAATGTTTTCTTCCTAGAGGAAAAAGGCAAAGGTGGATTTTTTTTTTGCATCAAATATATCATTACAAACCTATGGCTCTTAGATTGTAAATTGAGGCCATTGACACATTTGAGTGAATTTTGTACTGGAAAGGCTTTGTCTATAATTTAAAATCTTTAACTATAATTTACCTAAACGCATGAGTATTTTGAAAGCCATAGACAGTGAGAGGATATGATGGATATTTACACTAAAGGCTGTATACTTAACATCAAATGTTGAGTTGGTGTGTGGTATGAGTTTCAATGATATATGTTGCAAGTTAAGTAAAAGGTCGAGAATTGTAATTTTTAAACAAATTGAAAATTGTTTTATGTATTTTTTATTAAAACACGCCATTAAGCTATAATTTGTGGATGTGAATTTTGAATGTGACCAATGACCTTCAGATCATAAATTGAGGCCATTGACTCCTCTCACTGAGTGAATTTACTATAGTCTCTCTCAAATGGCTTCATGGCTAGTATTTTATCCCTGTTTACACGGAGAAGTATTGTGAAAAACTTTAGCTGTTGAGAGGTTGTGAGATATTAAGTGGTGTAGCTTGATGGCCATTTACACTAAAGCCTGTATATAACCTTACAGGTGCATTCACTTATCGCACAATTTACACAAGAATAGGTTTTCTTTAAGTGGATGTTATCTGCAGTGGATAGTATTATAGATGGGATAGATAGCGTGTCATTGAATTGTACTTAAAGCACATTAACATCACACACAAAACTCTTGGTAACAAATGTAAATGATTATTTTTTTATTATTGGAATCCCAATGAATGTTTCCATCAAATTCCTTAAGGTTGAAGTTAAGAGGAAATTCTATTTTACGTTTGTACACATTTATAGAACAAATAGTATACAAATATTGAATGCCTGAGAGTGCAATAGTACAAAATATATAATGTGGTCAAATTTGGATTTTTCTAATTCACGAGGCATAGCCGAGTGAAATGGATCAGTCCAAATTTGACCGAATGATATATTTTGTATTATATCATGATTACAGTGATTTGAGCCGTGCAATAGTTTTTACTATTGCACCGCATGAAATAAACCTGTGTGATATCATGATATAAAACAAATATTGAATGCCTATGCACGTGCAATAGTACAAAATATATCATTCGGTCAAATTTGGACTGATCCATTTCACTCGGCTGCACCTCGTGAAATAGAAAAGTCCAAATTTGACCTCATGATATATTTTGTACTATTGCACTCTCAGCCATTCAATATTTGTATACTATTGCACGGCATAGGCATTCAATATTTGTATTATATCATGATATCACACAGGTTTGTTTCATGCCGTGCAATAGTATACAAATTATTGCACGGCTCAAATCACTGAAATCATGATATAATACACTATATCAGTAGTGTGCAACCATTTGTGACTTGCTCCCACAAAACCCGGACAAAGTCGCCAGAACATTAAAGGAGATATAGCCCAATAAACTTGTCATAAATCAATAGAAAACAAAGGAATTTTCAACCTAAATGTCACGTTTTGACAGGCAAAACATTGAGCAATCCTGGAGTAAGATATATCATTGGAAAGCTTATAATTTTGCCATTTAAAATTTGCTAAAATTTGAAAAATGGTTTTGTCCGACTTTGTCCGGGTTTCGACAGAGCAGGTCACATTTGGTTGAGTATCAACTGCTTCAGCTCATATTGATTGTTTTTTTTGAGATCATTGACACTTCTCACACCACACAGCATTACAGGTGCGTGCACTGATTACACAGTTTACTCAAGAACAGGTTTTTAAAATCTGATGTGCTCAATAGCAGATTGTATAATAGATAATGTTGCAGTGTATTGCGTTTACAGTATATTGATACTACAGATAAGAACGTATGTCTTAAAGGTAAGTGGTAAAATGTTTATAGGAATACTTTGATAAAAGTTATGAATTCATGTGACCAGCTGCAGAAAAACATGCAAGTGTGTTTGTCAAGTTACAGGGATATCAACATATATTGCATGTTACTAAGATAAGCAAACAGTTTTTTAGATTGCTACAAGTATGCTACAATGACCTATGTGTAGGAGCCAACAACTGCATCCTTTTGCTGGGTGGCCCATGTATATACTTTCCAAATATAGCTTTTTTTGGCCCAATAATGTGACAATTGGCATAATTTACCACTCTGTACATGTTATGATGCTAGTCTAGTCAAATATGATATAATATGATCTGTCTTTAGCTGAGTATAATTCTGCAAAGAATTGTTGTACTGATGCAATTATGTTATGATGAAGCAATAGATATCCAGTGAGATTTGCTTATTGATCTAATAAGTGAGATGTATTGTTTGGTATGTGCAGATAATTTTTGGTGGTCAATGTTATCATATATGTTTTGAAGTATGCTGTTCTCACAGATAGTTTTTCAAACAGTTTTTAAATAGCATGTAGATTTAACACTGTAAATGTCATGCATTTCTACAATAATATTTCTTTATTTTCTAACCTGTTCAGTTACAAAGAAGAATGGACTTAATTACTATTTATTACTAGCTCGGCTCCACACCTTTTTGAGTAAGTTCTGAAGCAAATGGTCTCAAATTTGACCATCTCATTTTACTATGATGTAAAAGTAGTATAGCATCAATTAATTGTTACAAGGATTAGTAATCATTGATCAATTGTGACTTGTCACATCATGATTTTGTTTGAAACGTTCTGTTGATATGAGAAGTTGCAATTATTGAAATGCATACAAATTTAAGATAAAAAATGATAACATTTCATTCAAAATGGCACTGAACTAACTGAACAAAATAGAACAACTTTTCTTACTCTAACCCATATCACCAAAGACATTGTGTCATCAACCATATTATGATACCCTATATCTGTCACTTGTTACATATTAACATGAAAGTTCATTACTGGTGACAGCTACAGAAATAAAAAGAGAAATGCAATTGCTCCCACATTCAAATGTCAATGTGAGATTGAACTATAGATTATGATTGGAACTGAGTTAGCTCTGTAAGTAGGTGGGTGATACTGACTTGCTCTTAGTTAAAAAAGTATGAAACTTTAAAGTTTGAAATGTATCTGTGTAAAGTTACTAAAATGTATTCATAGACTCTGTTTGTCATCCATCTAGCCAATCAGAACGTTAAAATATGAAGTATGCAGAGTGGATTGAAAACAATGCACTCAGCGTTTATCGCGTTCTGGTTTGCGAGATGGGCATTTAGTGCGAATGAATGGTACATTGTTTTGTTGGATAATGATTTTCTTTGTTGAATTTTGATGGTTATACGAAAGCCTAATTTCTTTTCACACAAGATGCAATATTATTCTTCCCGTCGTGTATGAATAAAGTTAATAAATTTGCATTCCATTATGCTCATAAAATGAGACAAAATCAATGCACTTTTGGTAAATTTTGATTACTGTCTAATTAACTCGGCCCCTGTTGGTCTTGTGGATTGGGCACATCTTATTGACCTCGCGTGCATTGATTTTGTCTCATTTCACTATGACATGTAATGTTCATTTCCTGTAACCTTTAACCAATTTTTTTTCATAATATTGTGTTGTTTGTAATAGTTTATTCTGTTTTTTTATTGACATAAGCCTAATCTTGAAATTCTGAATTTTAATGTTACAAACTTGTAATTTAAGTATCTGCAAAAAATAAAAATTAAAGAATGTCATCTTATTACTCAACTCGGAACATATAACATGTAGAATTGGTAAAAAGCAGATGCATGTTGCTTGTAACATCAATACGGTGTAACAAATGGAAACTTTAAGTTGTAATATACATAGGCAGAGGTGGTATTCAGAATATCCCACAATTCATTATTCTGATACACTTAGATATAATAGGCAATAATGTTTTTTTGGACAAGGGGCTATTAGGAATTTGAGAATTCCATTGAATAGTACTCATTCATATCTTTCCAGGGATGTGTTTCTTTTCACAATAGCCCAGTGTTTACCCACATTGCTGACACCTCAAAAACATCAGAAACCTGTACAGAAGTATAGGAGTTGAATTGGATTTGCAGGTATATTGTACAATGTGCCAATGCATCGTGGGATATCATGAAAACCACCTCTGATACATAGGTGGGTATGTAGGTGATGGACCTTTTGTTCAGTTTTCACAATTGGGTCACATGTATTTCATATAATTAAAATTAGGTTACATGTGTATAGTTCTTTCCGCATGAAAAACATTCAATTTTTAAACATCTGTTAACCAATCAGATTCTTGTGATACTCAGCATTGAGCCATGTAAAACAGTAACAGAATGACTGCAAAGAATACTAGCATATGCACAAATTAAAATGGTATACTCTGCCCTCACTTCACTGGCTTTCATGTTAGCTTAACTACTGACGACATTACATGGATGATATGATATCTAATTACTTCCAGGTGGTTGAGATGATTGCAATAAAGATATGATTTAAAACAAGATGACACATGAAGAAAACATTGAGAATCTGACCCAGTTTTAAGTGTCTAGTATTAGATTACAGATTACAAAATGGCTGAATTTTGATATAATTTAAGTACATGTTGTGTCTATTAGAGTTATATAACATTATATCATGATTGCAGTGATTTGAGCCATGCAGTAGTTTGTTCTATTGCATGACATGAAACAAACCAGTGTGATATTATACAAATATTGGATGCCTGAGAGTGCAATAGTACAAAATATATCATGAGGTCAAATTTTGACTGCGCCGAGTGAAATGGATAAGTCCAAATTTGACCGAATGATATATTTTGTATTATATCATGATTACAGTGATTTGAGCCGTGCAATAGTTTGTATTATATCATGATTACAGTGATTTGAGCCATGCAATAGTTTGTACTATTGCACGGCATGAAATAAACCTGTGTGATATCATGATATAAAACAAATATTGAATGCCTATGCACGTGCAATGTCCAAATTTGACCTCATGATATATTTTGTACTACTGCACTCTCAGGCATTCAATATTTGTATACTATTGCATGTGCATAGGCATTCAATATTTGTTTTATATCATGATATCATACGGTTTGTTTCATGCCGTGCAATAGTACAAACTATTGCATGGCTCAAATCACTGTAATCATGATATAAAATGATATAAAACAAATATTGAATGCCTATGCACGTGCAATAGTACAAAATATATAATTCGGTCAAATTTGGACTGATCCATTTCACTCGGCTACGCCTCGTGAAATAGAAAAGTCCAAATTTGACCTCATGATATATTTTGTACTACTGCACTCTCAGGCATTCAATATTTGTATAATATTTTCTATTGGTATAAGCCAATAGTGGCCTGAATGGCGTTTCAGTTTGTCATTTTGCAGTGATATATGTATGGCATAATTTTGTACAGATTGTCATTCCAGAATGATATTGATTCTCGTGCCTTAATGCGTCAAAATCACTCCAAGATCAATCATATGTTATGGCATCTACAGAACTCGTGTCATACAGTTCAGAAGTATGCCTAGGTATTTGTTAAATATACAACATTTTGAAGTGCAAAAACCAAACAACTGAAGAGGATATTGTGGCCTTGATGATTAACTAACTGAAAAGAAAATTTATATTCTTTAATAGCATAAGTAAGCACTAGTGGCACATCATCATTTTTACTATTCATAAAATACAGACAACTGATTACATAATGACCTTGAGTTTCTAAACAATATTATCAATTGGTAAAATCTGCTAAAACTCCAAAGAGAATAATAAAAATTTACTCCAGTTGTAAAAATTCAAATGCAAATTTTTATCGTTTGAAAATCCACAGTACCCATCTTGGACAAAGAAAAGATTTAATGGAAGTAATGTACTATGAATTTTCAAAATACTACAGATGAATAGTCATTGCAAAATGTACCCTGCTACAAAAATATTTCATAATTCTGAACATTTAGCTAAATGGTAAATAATTTTACACCATGAGAAAGAAATGAAAATGTTCATTCCGAAAGAAAATATAACACCATTGAATGAAAATACTACAAAAATGACAAAAGTGTCACAATCACCTTACATATATTAAATGCACTGATTCTATGCTGGAAATTGCAATTCATGTGTATAACTCTCCAAAGGGCCTTCATAATTTTTTTATTTCTGTCCAGTTCCCAACATATCTGTGTGCAATTTAAGAAAAAGCTGATAAGTATCTGGAAAGACTCTCACAGTTCAAAGAACCAATTATATATGATTAATCTTAGTGCACATTTTCCTTCAAGCATCTTGAAATTGCAGTCTCGTATCATCTGAACTGCATGGTTGAGGCGATTTAATCAGGCAATTTGGGTTTAGTTAGCGTTTATGATAGAATTTAGGTCAGACCGGAGACAAATTAGTGGTATTTAAATTCATAATGATTTAAAAATCATTGTTGAGCACCATGCATGATGTAGTAGCTGTAAGACCAGGCAATATTTTGAACACTGTTTTTTATTGAATGTGTATAATGTTACCTCGGGATACGAGTAACCAAATTAGTATTCCTATATTGCTTCTTATTGTAATCGTACATACAGTCTTCCATACTTAACTTCATCCAGAAGCACTCTTGAATTTCACAGCCATTACCAGTTCTATATCCCGGGGATGGGCCGCTCAAGATGGCAATTGGTACTTGTGCTCATCATAAAAAATGGCTTAAAAGGGTATGATTTTGTATCATAGGTGGCGTCTACTTTTTTGGAAAAAGGGGTAGTTTTCAGCATAATTTACCCCATTAAGGGTTCTAAATTCAGGATACCTCTGTGACCAATGGTCACTTTCACATAGAATTGCTCAGCTGAGTATTGTTCTGTACATGTTTTGAATTAAAACGTCTTAAACAAGAGAAAATAAGTATTGACTTCATATTAATGAATAAAAACCTTCAATTGTATACTTTTAATACATAATTGCATAAATAATTCTTACCAGAACAAGCATGTTTGGTTTGTTTTCTTTTGAAGGCTGATGGAGTAAGATTTTTCACTCCCCCTTATAGGATGCAGACCTGATTGCTGATAATTGTCAACCTCTAATTGGTAATTATGGGTACAATAGAAATTGAAATTTGGAGTGTAAGGCCGAAACTATAGTCAGCCTCCAAACAAAATTTTTCCATTTTGTGACGTCACCAAATATTTGTCATCGAATTTAAAGTATGAACAGGTAACAAACATTTGGTCCGATGTATATGGCAATTCAATAACATGTGCAATATAGCGTGAAGTTTTATTTGGTCTCAACTCGGTGTTGATGTTATTTTGTTTGGAGTCACTCGTCATTTTGATGTCACGACAAAATGTTTGGTAGCGAAAATTTTGTTTCGAGGCCGACTATGTTTTCTCCCTATCTTATGTTAGTGAAAACCTACTCAAGTGATGACAACCTGAAAATATAATTTGTCCGGTTCAGGGTGGATGGACTATAGTACCCAAAACTGAAATTCTTGCTTTTTCATTGTTAAGACCTTAGCCAATTTTAAAAGATCACATTTTAACCCATTCTTAGCCAATTTTAAAAGATCATATTTTAACCCATTCTGATTTTTACAAAATTGAACACCTTTAACCCTATGACAATAAACCTGCAAAACAGGGCACACCAGAACAAATAACATCAAAATGTTGATGTATTTGTAACTATTGAAAATAATTTCCACAGACATCAATATTGGGGATCACTTTCTCCTCTCAAATTTTGGTGCCTGTTGGTTACTTTTGTATAAATTTTAAATCAATCTGGTCAAGTACCTATTCAAGCAGAATAACCTCTTCAGTGGCTAAAGAAGACTTGTAAATGCGCATTCTTTTATTCTAATGAAATCTGAACTTTAAACGTTATTGCTAAAATCATCTACATACACAGATCAAAAGCAGTTAATAATGCTTTTAAAATCAGACATGATTTGACAGGTTATAAACCATAAAACTTGAAATGAGTGTTCTCAAGAAATATAATGTAACAAAATGACTTCCGCCAATGCATCAGAAAATTAAAGCAAGAGAACTGATGTGAAATCAGTCTTGTCATTCTGGATTGATTATGCAACACTTACCACATATGCTTGTTTTGTTTTAAATCATACTGTTTTGTGAACGTAATTATATAGTTTCAGCAAAACTGTATTAAGAGTCTGTACTGTATTTAAAGGAAGAACTGCAATTGACAAAATTTGGTTAAGATATTATGTTTTCATTCCTTTTGGGTTTATTACAAGTCTAAATGTTTGGGTTCTTCATGTAGTTTCTGTGTGTAATGTTTCAGCTTTAGCAAAAGAGTACTTTACAGAGTATGATTTGACTACACCCTTTATTCAATTACATTATTTTTTTTAAATTTGTATATCAAAACTCTGACAACTACAACTCTGACAACTCTGATTATCTTCAATGGACTGCTGACTTTTACACCAGAAGAGAATAGAATACTTCAAATTGGATCTCAGGTTAAGGAAACCATAATGAAACCCTGGGGCCGTATTCATAAAACTCCCTTACACTTAAGTGTAAGTGTAAGTGAAACACTTAAGTGTTTCACTTAACTTAAGTGTTTCCCTTAACTTTAAAGCTCAATTTCTGCTTTATTGCAGTACATCATTTTCGTTCTTTTTCACTGTAATTTTAAGTGCAAAAATCCTAACTATAATTTGTAAACAATATATCACAGGATTAAACTGACTCTCTTTAGCCACACTGGATGTGTTTTCTTGTATGAAAAAGAAAATCTTGTGAAATATATGCTATAGAATACCCATGTAACTTAAGGGCAACTCTTAAGGGTACTCCAAGGTCCCCTTAAGAGTTGCCCTTAAAATCATAAGAGTTAAGGGAAACTCTTAAATATTTGTTCACTTAAGTGTAACTCTAAGTGTTTGTCTTAAAATTCAGCTGATTTAAGGGAAACTCTTAAAAAAGTTGCACTTAAGTGTGCTTTATGAATACGGCCCCTGGCACTTTAGTCTTCGCTTAGTAGAAAATTATTTATTTGACATCAACAGATAAAATAACAGTGGATTGGAAGATTCATAAGAGGATTAGAAAGTATCTCTGAGCAGTCATCTTTCTTAGACAGATTTTCTTCATGAAATGCTTTCAATTGTTCATTTAATATCTCATCTCCAAGAATAATCATAAGAAAATTGTCCAGGAGCACTACAAATGCATGATGTAAAAACTGCAAAAATATCAAACCCACCTTTTTTTAAAACTAAGACTATATTTTGGATCCTGTTGCAATACCACAAAAGCAACTGGTAAAAATGCAAAAAAATAAATATCCATGACGACAACACAGGTATGAAAAGGTAACTTATATTAAATAAAACCAGATGACAATTGCTCTAAATATTATTAGGCACATATTCCAGAAAGGTGTTTAGCTAAACCAAGGAATGATACACACCATTGCAGCTTTCAAGCGGAAAAGTTCAATGAGCCGTGCTGTTGAGGAGAATTTAAACAACTTTGTTTCAACAAATTCAAAAATTAATTCTCCACAAACAAATACAATTAGCTAGTTCAAATGTTCTGTCCGTGCATAACAATGCATTTTGTAATCCGTAGTAAAATATTTTGTTAACCCAGTACTTATTCTATTCAATGGAGTCAGTAAGTATAGATAATCCCTACTTGAGAAATTGCAATCGGTAACAATCCTTTTTGTGTTTACACAAGAAAAAGCACAACTAAGATGGCCAGGGATTTTAGCTTTTGTCAAAGACAATTAGCTTATCCCATACTTTGACTGACAGGCGTACTTTTGTGCGGTAAGATTAATTCGATATTTCTTTTGTCAATTACAATTTGCAAACTATTTGTTAACTAAATCCTTTGTCTTATAATGAGATAACTAAAGACAAACTTGAACAGACATAATATGTTATAATGCTATGTCGAGAACAAAAGCTGGTGAGATTCATACATTAACAAAGATGTTGCAATAGACATGCTCCAGTTCTGAAAACACAAACAACATGTTGTTTTTATCAACAAGACTTTGGTTGTAACATTAACTACTTAGCCACTGATTTGTTTTTCTACCTGTGCTGGTTCAGGTTTGCAGTCTGTAGAATTTGTTGTTAATCAATACAATGACTGAGGTTGTAGAAGAGATAAACAGGAAACTGTCAGTACGGATTTCAACCTGCATTTGTGTCCATGACTAGCTCACATGCTTTGATAAAGTTAAGGAAAATCCAAACCCCTGACTTTTGATATTTTTTGTACCATGAAGCTGTGTTTATAATTTTAACAATTCATGTGTTAAATGCCATCATATACTCGTATAAAGAACTAACGCTGATGCTCAAAGAGTTCTTTCAAACCTCTAGACTTAGGAAAAAATAAGATGAAGAAAAAAACAGCTTCATCGTACAGAAACAATATGAGAAAACAAAGAACATGAAACATATTTAATAAGAATTACATAACCCTAAAGATCCCAAAGGTTACAAAAAGCTACAAGAGCAAATCACCAAAATCGCCAAAAAAGTCCGAATACGTCATAGACCGGGGTCATGGCTGCCTAGGCAGCGCCCCTCGGGTGGCTTGGTATAGGTGGACACGGGATTGGGAAGCGAGAGGTCCCTGGTTCGAGCCCCGGTGGAAACCACCAATTTTTGACACCCTTCCGAGGAGATAGGCTGATAACGAAAAATGGTAGGTAGGAGGTTAGGGTTAAGAATTATGATTTTTCAATTAATAAAAATGGCCAGTCTTCACAATACCAAAATTCACAAAAGTCTAAAAAAATAGAGGTGACTGTTGCTACTAATAGGATAACAAAATTCTGAACATACCATCAACTTAAAAATTGGGTTTGCATCAAATTATTTTACAACTGCTAACATGAAAAATAAGTTGCTCCAAAACATTCAGTAGCTATAAACATATATTAAAACTGAAGGTATAATAAAATCTTACACAATTGTTAGTTTAGTGTGCTGAGAGCACGTCATAAATGTGTACCAAAATATGAAGAAACCCTGAATTTAAGACATTCTGCTGTATTAAATAATGCTTCTCTAAAGTTATTTGAATTGTTGACCCAGTTCTCATTACTGGCAGAAAGGTTCATCTTTCAATTAAAAACTATGAAATGTTGTTTAACTCAATTGCTCATAGCATTATTATTTATACAAGAGTTGGGGACGACCAAGAAATTCAAAACCTCATATCTGAGTGCTTATATTACACAAACTTAGAAGAGTGAAGTGAAGAATTTGTGCAAGTAATATGCCTGCCAGGAAATAAACTTTAAGTGTTGACCTCATTTCCATTTTATAACTTAATGCTTAGTTTAGTTTAGTTTAGTTTTTATTGGGACTTACAACCATATACAGTACAATAATAAGCATCAAGTAAATACACTACAATACAATATTACAAAAGCTGCAGAAAATAAAACAGAGTCACATGTCACAACAACCAAAGTTGTAAGGCCAGGATAGCCCATAAAGCCTGCTTAAAGCCAGGCTCGCACTCTAATGAATTACAAGCATAGAGTAACAAACAATTAGTCATGGATGCTTAGAGACTAAGACCAAGACTCTTAAAAAAATCATGTTTTTTTATAAGTGTCATATGTATCCAATATAAATAATCCATGTTTCATCTGATATTCAATCTTCCATAACCACAAAAATGACCGAATAATGGGTATAGGGGATTAGTTTGCATCAGATTACAATTAACAAAACCTTTTTCTTTGTTTGAGATTGAACAATCCGTAAAATGTGGATTTGAACAAGCATGATGTATGTAAAGCCATAGTCAAATTAATTTTAAGTGGGTCTTTACACACTTATTTTAATATTATTTAAGAAAATCATCAACAATTGCTCCAAGAGGAACAAAACAAACATATAAACCATTTAGATTAAAAATAAATCAATTAATTTAACTGAAGATAACAGCTAGTAACACTCTCATTATGCTCATAGGAATATACTTTGACAATAAGACACATACATGTCTCTTGACTCCATTCTCAAGTGGGAAATTCTCACAGTTAAACATCGGTTCTAATTAAACTATCCAGGCATTCTGTGTATTTCCTAAGAGCTAAAGGAGGTGATAAGGATAACATAAAGGGGGTGTGATAATGCATTTACAGGTGAAACGTGTCAAAGATGTTTTACTGGTATCCGATCTGATGAGGTCAACATAGCTACAGACTTAAAGGTAAATTGCCTAGCCCTGTAGAACTTACTGGATAATATTATGACTTCTAAATTTCCAAACATGTATTGATCTGTTAGAACAGAAAGCTAAGGACTATTTATATTGTCATTTTTTCCTTGGGTTACCTAGAAACGAAACAAAATGTTTTACACCAGCCTTATATATCATAGATACTGTTATAATGTTATGAAATTGCAGAAATTTGCACACAAATTTGTAAAAAAATAAATATTTTACTTCAAAATCAGCTACAGCTTTAACTATTCTATAAAACGCGTACACCCTTAGGAGTTATGTATGCACTTGCCTTACTCAGGTGAAGTTAAGTTTCTTCAAGATTGTCTATAGGATTTATTTATTTGTAAACTCATTTGAGCTTTGGGGCTACATGTGAGTACAAAGTCGAAGTACAAGAAACTCTGTTACACATATGTGACAGTTATTTTGAAATTGAAAATGAACAGTGTTGAATACTAAAATAGTCCTACTTTGGTGTGTTTTAAATAAATTGTTTATCTTGAGCAGTATACCAATGAATTTCTTCTTCATGGCACCTCTGGTAAATTCTTTACGGTTACAAGTTGTACATGTACACAAATTAGTCTGTCTTGGTTCACTTAATGTATTTGTGTTTCTAATTTTCATCTAAGGACACTCTGTTTACTAACATAATTTTATATTATTTAATTTTTATTATTAACTTTTATAGACAAAAATTGATAAGACTGATTAATTGATCTTTTTCTAGGCCTATCTGTGGTTTGTAGTATGTTGGTAGCATATGTATCAATGTCATATAATGAACTTGAGAAAGCCTATGCATGTAACCCAGTGTAATGTACCAGTATACATAGCTATGAGAGTTCCTGTCCAGGTCTCAAATATCATTTGTAAGTGTTGTTCACAGATACTGAACGTGTGCATGTGCTTGAAGTACATTATTGGAATGTCTCATAATACATCTATCCGATTGGTTCAAAAAGAAAACGAATGGTTTTGAGAAATATGAGGAAATATCTTTATAAGTAAATTATTCAAAATTGTAAAATATTTAAAGGAATTGTTGGAAGGCACAGTGAGGCATACAGCTTTTAAAAATGATGCAGAGATAGACACAAAAGGAATCCTATTTCCAAAGAACATTGCAGATATAAATAAGTGGTGTAGTAATAATAAAAGTTAGCCAAAATATTGTGATTTGTCTAGTGTAAATCTGCAGACTGTTTAGACCTCAACTTTAGTTGTATCGGAAACAATACATTGTTGATTATATACATCATTTTATTTTCTATTAAAAAAGGAGTTACATCTTTCTTGTTTTACAAAATGTATCTTTTAGGACAAATTTAAATTCAATATTATCCAACAATAAAGGCATTAAAAACAGTGATTTTTGCAAATGTTCACTGGTCAATGTGCTTTATTTTTATAGACCAAATTTGTGGGAACAACCAGGTCTTTGAATGCTGCACGAACAACTTGCTGTCAGTGAGAGATATTACCAGTGCACAGTGATGGAGTGTTTATTTCTGTCATTCTTTATTTGGTCCATCTCACTTTAGTCCAGCTTGCAAGGACTTGCTGATGTGATTAAGATTAAGATGTGTCTTGTCACTTTAATTACTACAAGTGCTTTATTCTCTGTTGCACAGTTAAAAAAGTAGACAATTGTTTAACAATACTTTGGTTTAAATATAGATAAGGTTTAGTACCCCAAGTGTGCACCCTGTTGATTATTAAAGTAACAAGAATGCACTCGTGAATTTGAATTGAGGTTGAGCTTAGAGTCAACAGCAATATTGGTGTATTGAACTGGGCCCTGAGGATTCATCTGAGGTATATTGTAAACCTGGAGGGACTTTATCTAAGAGAAGACCTTATTTCATATATTGACTGGATGCAGGTGAAGAAATTACTGGCTTTAAACACCGGGTAATTTACTTCAGAAACCTGCTGTAATGTGGAATTATTTCCTCAACAAGGTCCCAATACTACAAAAGAAAAGGACAAAGTGACAAATTTCAAATTCATTTCTCAAAGCATCATCTCAGATTCAGAAAATTAGCTTGATTGCAGATAGTATTGTCCCAACAAAATAGCATTAGAATTGTTTTGGAATGTTAGTTGTCTTTTGAAATTTCAATCTATATTTCCAAATATGTCTCTGATTGTAGTCATTATTTCTTCAAAGTGTGGTTTTAACTTTCTCTTTCAAATTTAAAATCAATATAAAGAATAAGGGAACAAAAGAAAGGTATGTAAGCTGAATAAATTGAAGTGATGGAACATGACTGACTGTTTTTGCCTGGAGTAGCAAAGGTTATCATTTTGAATGTTATTGAAATAATGGTTTCATTTCTGAGCATTTCTGTGCATACAAATTTGCTCTTATAAGTGTTGCTAACACTGAATGCATGTGCATATGTAGTGGTATCTTATAATTGTGTAATGACTTGACATATAGAAGGCTATTTGTGATTAATGAACATGTCTGACTTTTCATGCCCCAGGTGGTTCAGTGGTAGTTTATCAATTTGAATGGTTTTGAGTTTATGAAATCATCTCATGAATATAAGCAGTGCTGGTCCACTGATTGAGGCTACCCTCTTTAAATATGTCTCAAATAAATAAATAAAATAAATATAAAGCAAGTTCAATCCTTGAGTCATTCTTTGCATACAAATTGACTTCTATTTCCTTGTGTGTGTCACAACATTTAATATGTATGCATAGATAGGGCTGGTTTTAGTTTTATACAATTTGATGGGTCATGTTTAATTTGCAACAACAAATTTAGCGAGTCAAATTGCTTGAAAAGTATAAGGCAAGAAGTAAAGTAAGTAAGCCAATTTGAGGAGTTAAAAGTGTAAGAGTAAAAAAAGTTCATGTCTGACTTTTATACTTCTGGTTCCTCTAGATTATTAATTTGCAGTTTTGAATTATTCGCCGTCATCATAAGTTAAAGTCAGTGAATACCCGCTAGCCACGCACACTATCGTTACTATCAGTCGTTTTCAGTTGCAAGTTTTGTTACCCTTCCCCGTTACCCTACATCACAGTTTAAACGCATCTTTAAAGTTTCTTTTATTCTGCAAATAGAGCTAAAATTTATTTTTTTAGGATTGAATTTGACAGTGTAACTCAGCTGGCAACCATACATGTAAATTATGAGATGGAAAGATTTCTCTCTAATTCCAACATTTCTTCATTTAAAAAAAATGTGTTGGAAAAGGTGAAATGAAGGAATCAGGGTGATAGGCATGTCTTTTTATATCAAATAAAGAACAATTTATGATTAGTGCTAGATTTCAATTGACCAATGTCTTTGAAAGTGCCTAGAAATTTTTAATTTCAGAATTTTAATGGTTGAAGGTTTATTCAAATATGTAATAGGATGAAAAATATGTTTCATATAATCTTTAATTTTTAAAAATGATAATAAAATTAGATTCAAAAACTTTTGCTGCTGAAAATAATAGTTATCTATACTGCCTTTAATTCTGTTTCATCATAGCTTCGTATGTTTGAGATGTACTTTTGCATATGTCCGGTTTTATAACATAAGAGTATCATGAGAATTGCTGAATTATTAGATATAGTACATTTCAACTGATCAGTTTTTTGGTCATGAATGAGTTTCCTATCAGACAATTCTGGAACATGATGCCAGTAGGAAATATACAGATTTTAAGGTTTTAAAACCGTACCAGAGTAGAATAGTTTCATAACAATATTTTACAGTTACCAAACACAGCACCCTCAAAAACAAAACAAGCAAGCAAAAATTAAATAAACAATTTTAAACCAAACGAAAAAATTCATTTAGATTCAATCTGGCTAAAATTTGTAAAATGGGTTGGCACACCATAGTATGCAAAATTATGTGTGTTTTGGATAGAAAATATTATACTAATAACATTTTGTAAGCACCTGAATGGCACAGGGAAAAGGTTCTTTACCTCTTGCCCGATTGTAAACAAAATCATACATGAATTATGTAAGAAAATCCTATCTGATACACACTGTATCATTCAAATGCAGGTACAGAATGTGATCCACATTGATCTTCTGAAAGTTGATATTCACCGACTAATTCATGAATATGTAGATTTAGTGTACTCATATTCCATGTTGCCCTCAATCTACAAACCAACTAGAATAACTGCCTCTACAGCAACATGCATTGATAATATTCTCACAAATAATGAAAATATTATTCAAGCTACAATATTAGTTAACGATATTAGTGATCATATGCCAACCATTCTATCAACAAATCTTGATATTTCAAAGACAAAGCCCCCGAATAAGCAATATATTTATAAAAGGAATTTAAGTGAAAGTAACATTAGTAAACTTAAACAGAGATTATTAAATGTTGATTGGTGCAATATATTGAGCAATGATGATGTAAATAATGATTATGCAAAGTTTACAAATACTTTTGAAACCCTATATGACGAATGCATTCCATTAAAAAAACAAAAAGTCAATAAAAGAAAGGACCCTTTG
>JXSR01S000050.1:39925-57936 GCA_000969725.1 Ophiothrix spiculata
ATTAGGATTAAAACATGATATATTCAAAATTATCAATGGAAATGGTTCTTGGGCTACAACAATAACACTTGTAACTAGGGAAAAATAACGCCAATCACATGATTAAAATAAAAATATGTATTGTCGAAGACAAAAAGACCCCAAACGACCGCCAAATCCCCCTACAACATACCCATACTTGAGGAAATATAATTTTAACGGCCATTTTGATACACGTGAATTGCACAGTTGGGCAGAATGTATCTCCTTTAACTCCTAAAGCAATATCCTTTCATTACTTTGAAAACAGAGCATTTTTAATGTTGCTTTAATTATATCTCTAAACCCATTTTGTATGAAAATATGCACTTTACCTGCTATTTTAAGTTATATATTTGGAACCATTTTAGACTTGTCATATGTTATCAACCTAATTTGGGGAAAATATATCTAATACTAATGACATTTTCCATTGATTGTATTGGATATCTTATTTTTTCAATGTTAATTTAATATCGATGCAACTAGTTTCCCACCATGAAAGGACTTTTTGCTGCCATTTTGGACCTAATTATGGTGGCTATTTTTGATTTTAAAATTTTGTGGGAAATAACTTGTGGGTACAGGTTTCCTTCAAAGTCATTTACATGAATTACGTTGGGTGTATAATATCTTTAATGCTGGCATTATGTCTTTGAAATATGTTCCTGTGCATTAAAATGTGCATTTAGCCATTTTTAACCTTAATATGGGCAAGTTTTTTGTAAATGAATATGTGAATGACCAAGTTGTTTCTGTAGTACCATCTAAAACCATTTTTCACTGATTAATTTGAATATTCAATTATTTTAGTGCTGATTTGTAAAATTCCATTTATGTGCCAAAACATACCAGTGCTCATGTTTGGCCTTCTTTGGGCGATAGTTTCAATTTCTAAATATTTAATGGCACATGATTAGATAAAGAATGACATTGTAAATTTAAAACGATTTTTGCGTTCAATACATAAAAATATGGTATTTTGGTGGCCATTTTGAATTTTAATCACCTAAAAGTGACAGGATTTTAAGGAATTTGCATAACATGTTCCATTAGCTTTATTTTCATATCAAACATGATAAGTTTGCTGTTTAAAACCATATTTGTCATACATAAGGTATAACGGTATGTGAAGAAAAGGGGTGTGGCTTATAACGTCAATTACAAAAATCGCTCAAGCGTGGATTTTTGGTATCATTCAGATTCTTTAAGTACGCATTCTAAACTATCATTTTCAGCCAACAAATTGTAAGTATACCTAACTTGATATATTACACATTGTTATGAAATTCCTGGTGAGGTTTAGGCTACTTTTGCCCTTTTGTGACATTATGTGGACTTTAAGTGACCTTAACTTAATTTTATCCCTTTTAACCCACTTATACATATTTTACTAGTCATAAGCTTTAATTTGACACCAAACATGATATGTTTATACCACATATAATATGTTTTGAAATCAAGCGTGGATTTTAGGCATCATTCAGATTCTTTAGGTACACACCCTAAACTTTCAATTCCAGTTAAAAAAATTTTGCCATACCCAACTTGACGCCCATGCTAGCGATCTACCTGACTAAAAACTCTAATGAGAATAATAAAAATTTACTCCAGTGGTCAAAATTCCAAATGCAAATTTTTATCATTTGAAAAATATGGAGCAGTGAACAAATCTCTTTTTCCAAATAAAATCCACAGTACCCATCATGGACAGTTTAAAGATGTAATGTAATTAATGTGCTATAAATTTTCAAAATACTACAGATGAGTAGTCATTGCAAAATGTACCCTGCCGCAAAAAATATTTAGCCATTCTGTAGCTAATTGGTAGACAATTTTGCACCATGAGAATAAAATGAAAATGTTTATTCCGAAAAAAAATTTAATACCATATGAAAAATGTTGAATGAAAATACTACAAAAATGACACAAGTGTCACAAGCACCTTGCCTTACATGCATTGATTCTGTGCTGGAAACTGCAATTCATGTGTATAACTCTCCAAATGGCCTTCATAATTTTCTTATTTCTGTCTAGTCCCCAACATATCTGTGTGCAATTAAAGAAAATCCTGATAAGTATCTGGAAAGACTTTCACAGTTTAAAGAACCAATTATATATGATTAATCTTAGCTCACATTTTCCTTCAAGCATCTTGAAATTGCAGTCTCGTATCACTTCATCTGAATTGCATGGTTCAGGCGATTGAATTAGGCAATTTGGGTTTAGTTAGAGTTTATCATGACAGAATTTAGGTCAGATTTTGATGTAATTTGAATAGACTGGAGACAAATTAGTGGTATTCACATTTATAATGATTTAAATACCATTGTTGAGCACCAAGCATGATGCAGTAGTAGGTGCTAGAACAGTTTTCAAGGCAATATCTTCACTGTTTTATTGAATGTGTTTTCCATTACCTCAGGATACGAGTTACCAAATTAGTATTCCTATATTGTGCCTTATTGTAATCGTACATACAGACTTCTATGCTTAACTTCATCCAGAAGCACTCTTGAATTTCACAGCCATTACCAGATCTATATAGTGATATAATGTTCTTTTAGCATCACGTGGCAAATGTATAAGTGACATTTATTTTCCTTTTGTTTCTTTTTCTTTCATGTGCCATGATTTTTCTCAACGGATTCTGATAACAGGTAAGTTTGCTAATGTTAATGCTTCATAATGAATAGAGGCTATAAAAATTTGAGCCTCTTGAGATTGGATTGAGTAGTTGACATTAGGTGAACACTGTATTGAAATTGATTTCACTCACCCTACCTTTTAGGAGTTGACAATTGCTATCAACGGTCAGTTTTATTTTTTTTCTTTATGACAAGGAACATTTTTGTAATAGCATCAAAATTAGTAGAAATCGTATTAAACCAACAATCACAGGACTTACTATATTATTAAGATGTGATAACCTATATAATTGCATGAAGAATTCTTACCAGAACAAACATGTTTGGTTTGTTTTCTTTTGAAGGCTGATGGAGTAAAATTTTTCACTCCCCCTCATTGGTTTTAGACCTGATTAATGATAATTATTGTCAATACAACCTCTAATTGGTAACTATGGGTACCCATAGAAATTGAAATCTGGAATGTAACTCATGAAAATATAATTTGTCCGGTCCAAGGTGGATGGACTATAGTACCCAAAACTGAAATTCTTGCCTTTTCATTCACCTTTTCAATTTTTAGAAGATTGCATTTTAACCCATTCTTGGCCAATTTTAAAAGATCACATTTTAACCCATTCTGATTTTTACAAAATCCAACACCAATATGTTTATGTATTTGTAACTATTAAAAATATCACTTTCTCCTCTCAATTTTGGTGCCTGATGGTTATTATTTTATCAATTTTAGATCAATCTGGTCAAGTACCTATTCAAGCGGAATAACCTCTTCAGTAGCTAAAGAAGACTTGTGAATGCGCATTCTTTCATTCTAATGAAATGTTAACTCTAAACTCTACTGCTTAAATCATCCACATACATAGATCAAAAGCAGTTAATAATGTTCTTAACATCAGACTTGATCACATATTTTGGCAGGTTATTAACCATAAAATTTGAAATTAGTGTTCTCAAGAAATATAATGTAACAAAATGACTTCCGCCAATGCATCAGAAAATTAAAGCAAGAGAACTGATGTGAAGTTAATTTTGTCATTCTGGATTGATTATGCAACACTTCCCACATAGGCTTGTTTTGTTTTTAAATCAAACTGTTCGTGATTGTAATTATAAAGTTACAGCAAAACCGTATATTAAGAGTCTGTGCTCTATTTAAAGGAAGAATTGTCTTTAACAAAATTGGGTTAAGATATTACATTTTCATTTCTTTTGGGTGTATTACAAATTTTGTAGTATTTCCTGAATGTAATGTGTAAGCTTTGTTTTATTTTATATCGTTTGTAGTAGTGTCCGTGTAGCAAAAGAGTATTTTATGAAATAAGATTTGAATATACCTTGATTTAGTTACATTTAATTATCTTCAGCAAAACTCTGAAAATTACATTGTAACCATTAACATTGATCACACTTCAGTCTAAATAGATTTGTTTACACCGGATTACAAAAAAGGTTCAATTTTTTATTCCAGGTATAGGAAATCATAATAAAATCCTGGCAAAGTTGGCTTTAACTTTTAAGTTTTTTTTTTAAATTTTAAGTTTAAAAAAAATCAAGCTGTCCTCATTCTTAGATTTATCAGATTTTCTTCTTGAAATACATGATGCAAAATCTGAAAAATATCAAACTTACCATTCATAAAAAACTAAAACATTGTCAAGGTTAAGGTCCTCTTGTAATACTATGAAGAGAACTTGAAGAGTAGAGATGCAAATAATTTCTCCATAAAGACAACAGTATTATGAAATGATGCTGAGGAAAACTTATAATATAGTTCTTGATTTAAGGCATTTAACAAAGATTATACTTGTTATCGTTTAACTATACTACAAAGAGTGAACAGGCCAAGTTGTAAATAATTTTTTAGCTGACATGCATTATGTAATAGTGCTATGTTGAGAAGACAAGCTGATAAGATTCACATATAAAAGAAGCGATGTTGCAATAGACATGCTCCAGTTCCGCAAACACAAACAACATGCTGGTTTAATCAACAAGACTTTGTTTGTTACATTAGCTACTTAGCCATTTATTTATATTTCTACCTGTACTGATTGAGGCTTGTAATCTTAAAGGTGCATGGTCCAATTTTTCACATTTTAGTTTTCACTGTCATATGAAAGATCCCGATTTAAGACATTTCAATTTCAAATTTTCAGATAAATCAGAACAACCATTTTGATTTTATGAGCAATTTTGTATTTTCCACTTGCCTATAATACTTTACTGTGTCAGTAATTTTATGGTTAGCATTATTTATCACATTTTCACTTATATCTTTGAAATGCAACACGTTACAGCCGTAAAATTTCACATGGGTAATGAGAACAATATGAGAAATATTATGGTGCCAAAGTCTCAGAAAGTTAAAAAAAAATACTGACCCAATCAGACATGGCTCCTTTAAGACTTTGTTGTTAAAAATGCAATGACTGAGTTTGTAGAAGAGACAAATAAGAAACTTGTCTGTATGGATTTCGGTCTGGATTTTGTGTCTATGACTGAAATAATACACAATAATTGAAATAAAAATAAAAACCATTGACTTTTTATATTTTTTGGCAGATGAAGCTGAAACATGAAAACATAAATCATCATTCTGCTATAAATGTTTGAAAAGCAATTATAATTTTTGGTCTGTTTTGTTAATTAATGATATGCCATCAAAGTATTCATCCATCATAGTATCAAAACTGTCTAAACACTGAATAAATGCAGCTACCTATCACAAATTCAGTGACATAAAAATAAAACATTACTAAAAGCATTATCAACTTGATATTGTGTCTGCATTAAAACGTTTTAGAACTGTTGAAATGTTAGTAAGTGCAACTGAGTTCAATTTCCCTACTTAAATTGCTCCAAAATATATACTTGGTAAACATGTAGTAAAACTAAAGTGATGGTGTAATCTTACAAAATTGTGAGTTTGGAGTGCTGCAAGCATATAATAATGTATATAGAAATGTGAAGAAAAACATGAATTTATGAAATTCTACCATATGAAATAGATCTTCGCTTTGGTATCTGACCCACTTCTCATTTTAGGCAGTAAGCTTCATCTGTCAATTAAAAAGAATGAAAATGTTGTTAAACTCAAAAAACTGGGAAATTTGAAACCTCATATCTATGTGCTTATACTATGCAAGCTATTAAACAGTGAAGTGAAAATTTTATGCAAAGAATATACCTGATATGAAGTAAGCTTAAGTTTGACCTAATTTCATGGTATGAAGAATAATGTCCAAATTGGAATGAACAAAACTTAGGTTCTTCTACTAAGCATAAGTGAACATAAAACATAGCTTATAAAAGAGAGTTGTAATCAAATTTCAATTTCATCTTTTTAATTCTGTTTGAGATAATTTCTTTTTTCTCAGCTTAGATGTCAAAAACAAAGGTTGTTGATGAAATAACTAATGATAATAATAATAATTAGCAGCATTTCAAGTTAAAGTGGTTAGATTAACCATGAATAAGTACACTTTCTTACTTTATCAACTTTAAATATAATTGAGACAATTTGGACAGATGTATAAAAAAAAAACCTTGGATGTATATAAACTTAGCCAAACTAAAATAATTTTTATAATAATAATAATATTTATTCAAATCACTTGCAATTTACAAACATTTAAAACAATTTACATATATATGTTGTTATAAAACAAAGATTATAACTTTACATGAATATTAACAAAACAAATTACAATAACAAAATGCAAGCAATTTAGGAAAAATGAATGGGTTTAGTGAAACCCAAAACACAAAGTGCTCACTTATCCTGTACATTTAAAAAGAAACATTTTTGAAACAAAGTAAATAAAACAACAATATTGGAACCCTATATGAAGGGATAAAAATGAATTAACTGTACAATTCTATGAAAAATGACCTACATTCAGATTTGAATATAGAAAGATCATGGCACTCTTTAACATCAGAAGGAAATTCATTCCATAGTCGTGGAAGAGACACAAACAGAGAATTGAAAAAAGAAGAACTTCTTGCGGTTACATGTAGTAATCTAGAATTATTTATCTTACTCAAGTGCACCATTTGGTCGAAAGATGCAGGCAACAATCCATTCATTAATTATTGGATCTTTACACACTTACGATAGGAAATCACAGAATTGATGGATTTCTTGTATATTTAAGTTAATAAGTACCTCTTCTCCCCCCCAAAAAATACCCCAAGAGGAACACTAATAAGGTATTAACCATGCAGGTTAAGATGAAATGATTAATCTGAACTGAAGACAACAGCTAATATTCCAAACTTTAAATGTATTTGAGGCAATTTGCACAGATTTAGTTTTAAATAAACTTGGATGTATATAAAGCCAAACTAAAATAAATTTTTACACACAAGGATAGGATACCACAGAATTAATGGATTTCTTGTATATTCAAGTTAATAACTACCCCCCAGCCCCCCCCCCCCCAAAAAAAAAAAATACCCTAAGAGGAACAGTAATAAGATATTAACCATGCAGAAGAAAAATTAGATGGTTAATCTGAACTGAAGGTAACAGCTAATAATTCCCTTTTCGTGCTCGTAATATGACAGTAAGACACAATACTCGCCTCTTTACTCCATTCTTAGTGGAGTATTGCCACGGTTAGACATCAGTTCTAATTAAACATCCAGAAATTTGGTGTATTTTCTAAGAGCTAAATGAGGTGATAGGATAACGTGGAGGAGATGTGATAATGCACTTACAGGTGAAACCTGTCAAAGATGTTTCACTGGTATCCAATCTGATGAGGTCAACATAGCTACAGACTTATAGGTAAATTACTCAGCCCTGCACATGTAGAACTTAATGGTATGTACAGAATAGATGCCATGATGTACTTTCACATGTCAATAAATTAACAATACCTTTTTACAAACAATAACTTTGAACAAATTTCAGAATTATTAGAAAAATCGAATGTTTCAAGTTTCAGGATGATCACACAACGTAACCAGTGGGCTGTAGGATGGCACATTTAGGGGCAAAAGTCACCTAAAAGACTGCAATTTTCTTTGCATTTGTCACACCAACAAATCTAGTTTGATACGTACCATCCCTTCAATTAAATGTTTACTCCAAAGATCTGTTTGCCAGGTAATATGTAGTATGAAGAGATTTATACGTGTCGGTTGAAGACATCAAAATAAAGTTAATATGTTAACTCCAACAACATCCAGCTCAAGGAAGTACCCTATGGTTATTCCCTTTGTGAAAGATGTATCAGAGAAATTAAAACGCGTGTATGGACAGTACGGTACCTCTACCCCTTTTAAGCCACATCAAACACTTCAAAGTCACTTTATTCACAATATCATGTATAAAAAACATGATAATGACACTTCGGCAAATGCTTGTCGCCCCTAAGGACAAAACATCACCTGAGAACCAGTCTGGAGTTGTTTTCCGTCTCCAGTGTAAAGACTGCGACAAAGTTTTTGTAGGCGTGACCAAGAGAAACCTGGGTGAACGCATTAAAGAACATATTGCCATCACACCCTCTAATCAGTCCACCATCGCTGAGCACGTTAAAGCCACAGGACACAAACTTGACAATACGAACACTAAAGTTTTATGCCAGGAGGAAAAAACTGTTTTCTGTAAAACATTCACCAGGGTCCAGGGATTGAAGACAGATATTGAAATCTAAGCAATGGTCACCAAAGACACAATACTTGAAGGCGCCATGATTGGCCTGACAAGATGAGATTCAGCAGTTCTTCAATGGATACGTACTCGTCGTCTTCTTGAATAGCATGCAAAAGCAATGTATCAGCATAGTGGAATTAAGGGAACAGAACAATGCTCATGAGCAAGCATGTTGCAAATATAGTTATCATTTTGAAGACAACATAGCAAACCCTCTAAGCCTGATGATGTAGCTCATTCAAAACTGATCATGGTGTCACCAGACATCAACGAGTCACTACTTAATGCCGTTGACAAGGTGATAAGTATGATGACAAGCTTTGTGAGGTCAAATTTCAGCAAGGCTGTTGAATATATTGAGCCAACGAATTATAGAATCCGACTTGAAGACCGTTAGTAACATGAAAAACTCAAAGGTAACAATTACGGGCAAGGATTTCAGTATTGCTGTTTCTCCAGTATGATATACCAGTAAGTTTTGACACTTATGTTTATGTAGGCGAGACCAAGAGAAACCTGGGTGAACGCATCAAGAACATATGTGTGGTGCTCTGGCAAAATGAGCGGAAAGTCGCGATTTTCAAAATTGAGTTTATGACATATTCTAATTCTCTATAACCTCAGCTTTCGAATGATATGTAATATGCCATACTTTCTTTTTACAATTTTCATTTAGAGATCGAAATACAAGACAGTCCACTCAAAATCTGGCAGTAACAAATTGTCGCAAATCGATTCTAAAATTACTGATTACTATAGTGTATAATAACAAAACGCAATCAATAACCCGTGAATAATTGCACTTCCCGGCATAATTGACCTTCAAAACGTCAGGTATATATTAAAACCTATACATTAATGTGTTTTATGTCAAAAAACGAATTATGATCTTTTCACCATATTTTTACTTTAGCAGCCATTTATTCAAAATCTTCAATCGCGACTTTCCGCTCATTATGCCAGAGCACCACACATATTGCCATCACACCCTCTAATCAGTCCGCCATCGCTGAGCACTTTAAAGCCACAGGACACGAACTTGACAATACAAACACCAAAGTTTTATGCCAGGAGGAAAAACTAATTCCTAGGAAAATTAGGGAGGCCATTTACATCAAAAGAGAAGCCAGCCCCACTTTAAACAGAGATGGGGGCCGTGAACTTCCAAAAGTCTATGATTCTCTACTACTAGAAACACCTAATAGGACGCCACCTACGTCCAGTAGTAGAGGATTCATCAGTCATCATTTCGCCAACAACTGCTGAGGACGGAGAAGGGTTTCTCCAAAAATATTACGGAATATTAAATGGCGTAGAAATGTATTAACTTTATTTTGTCGTAGAAATGTATTAACTTTATTTTGAGGTAATTTGTACTTTGCCAAATGATATTATACAACAAAAAACATTAAAAGACATTGCAAATAAATAAAGTAAGGCACCTGTTTTCTAAACTATTCTAGCATTATATATTGTAAGCAAGTAAAACATTTTTTTTTTGTCAATGATATAAGAAAATTCCAAATATTGTGTTTAAAGCTATTAAAAAACATCAGATTAAAATATGGATAAATATAAAAAAAATTCTAATCTGCTAAAATCAGACTGCAGAGCAGCATTACTGAGCCAGTATTATAACTGGAGCATAACAAAATATCAAAACCTTATCTATCACTGTAAGATATGTTGAAAGATAACATCACATGATTCACCATAACAGTATAGAACCAAAATATCTACAGGCCAATGATCAGATAAATGCCTAAACCCACGAAAGACATTCAAAATCAAGCCACGCACTAAAGATATTTATCTAGATCAATGGATGAGCAAAAATGCCCTTAACTCTTGCAACTCCAACAATCAAACCTAAACAATAATCTTATTTCAGTCACACCACCTACTCATGTCTATCTATACATTCAAGTTTATGCCCCAGCAGATAATTGTTATCACATCATCCCTTTGATAACAGCAGCCACTGGGTATGTCTCTAAATGATCAGGTACACACTCTGAATCATGACGTCGATCTAAATACTGAGATGTACTCAGGTGGTTCTCATCATAGCTTAACCAAAATACAATTTGAAAACTAGAAGGTAACTTATGGAATTAAAAATGAATTAATAGCAACAGTTGATTGAAGAGCATTTTGCCTGATGGCTATTTCACAAATTTGTAAGCATCACTGTTTCAAGTCACCTTTTAAACAGGTTTTATAACATTTGCTGATGACATGCTGCCTTTATTGAAGAGGTTTTACATATTTTTGTGAGTGAATTATTTGCATACTTTCACTTTAAAGCATGCTAATATAGATTTAGGATATATTTTTGGTGCAGTGTAAATTTGTAATCCTCTCACTATCAGGTAGGATCTACAGGTTTATTTATACTTCAAAGATGCGTAAGTATTAGTACCGAAGTCTCCCTATAGACCCAGTAGCATCCTTGTTGAATTTCTAGGTCAGTACCTCTTTGTATACACCTTGCTCTGAATATCAAATTTTCACATTTAAAAAGAAGGGCAAGACTTGTAATCAATAATTGATTTCAAGCCAGCATCGTCTGTGATCCTCTCTTGGGAAACCTTGTGAGAATTGCTCAAGATGTGATAGAAGGGTATAGAAATATGTTGAGAGATAGTTTTATTTAGAAGCACTCCCTTTTGGATCAGATATTACTTTTATTTGATTTCCCTCTCTATACATTCTTTCAAGTCACTTCGTTATCAAGACGGTCCTCATTTGATTCAGCCACAGTATCCAAACATGGTGAATATGACATGTCATTTGTATTTTTCTTATAATATATTATTTTGTTGGATAACCCTAGAAACATTAAGTTTGTATCATCACACTTCCGACTAAATAGGTTCACACTTTCACACTTTACAAAATAAAAAAAACTTCAATTTTTTAGGAAACCATAATGAAATCCTGGCAAATTTGGCTTTAACTTTAAAAAAAATGAAACTTTCTGATTATTTGATACCAACATATATTATGACATTGGATTGCGAGATTTTTTAAAATATTAAGTTTTCAAAAGACCAAGCTGTTCCCATTGTTAGACTTACCAGATTGTCTTCTTGAAATACATGAAAAAGTAAGAAAATTATCAAGATTAAGGTCCTCTTGTAGTACTATCAAGAGAACTGGTAAAAGTGCAAATAATTTTCCATAAAGACAACAGTATGCAAAAGTGCTAAGGAAAGCTAATAATAAAGTTCTTGATTTAAGGTTCTTGAATATTTATTTATACTGTTATCATTTACCAATACTACAAAAAGAGAACAGCCCACGTTGTAAATATTTTTTAGCAAGACTTGCATTATGTTATAATGCTATGTAGAGAAGACAAGCTGATAAAATTCACATATAAAAGAAGCGATGTTGCTATAGACACGCTCCGGTTCTGCAAACCCAAAAACATGTTGTTTTAATCAACAAGACTTTGTTTGTTAGATTAGCTACTTAGCCATTGATTCATTTTTCTACCTGTAATGATTGAGGTTTGTAATTTCAGGACTAATTTGCTAATAATTCAATGACTGAGTTTGTAGAAGAGAAAAACACAAAACTGTTTTCACCTGGATTTGTGTCCATGACTGTAAAACACAGTTTGATAAAGTGGAAGAAAAATCAAAACCATTGACTTTCAATATATTCTTTGTCAGATGAAACTGAAATATGAACAGATAAATCTTCATTCTGCTATTAATGTTTGAAAAGCTATTATAATTTTTGGTCTGATTTGTTTATTAATTATAGTGTCATCATAATTGTCATCCTCTACAGTATCGACATTTTCCAAAGACTGAATAAATGCAGCTACCTATCACAAACTCAGTGACATAAAAATAAAACATTACTAAAAGTATTATCAACTTGATATTGTGTCTGCATTAAAACGTTTTAAAGAACTGTTGAAATGTTAGTAAGTGAAATTGAGTTTGATTTTCCTACTTAAATTGCTTCAAAACATTCACTACGTAAACATGTAGTAAAACTAAAGTTATGGTGTAATCTTACAAAATTATGAGTTAGGAGTGCTGCAATCATATAATAATGTGTATAGAAATGTGAAGAAAAACATGAATTTGTGAAATTCTACCATATTGAATAGATCTTCACTTTGGTATCTGACCCACTTCTCATTTTAGGCAGTAAGTTTCATCTTTCAATTAAAAATAATGAAAATGTTGTTTAACTCAACAACTCATGTTATTATTATGTAGAAGAGAGGGAAGAGGACTGGGAAATTTGAAACCTCATATCTATGTGCTTATACTATGCAAGCTATTAAAGAGTGAAGTGAAAATTTTATGCAAAGAATATATCTGATATGAAGTAAGCTTAAGTTTGACCTAATTTCATGGCATGAAGAATGATGTCCAAATTAGAAAGAACAAAACTTTGGTTTCTTCTACTCTATTCAAGGTTAGTGAACATGTACTAGATATGTAAAACATAGCCTATAAAAGAGAGATATGAATGATCAAATTACAAAAAAAAAAAATGAATAAGTAAACTTTCTAACTTTATCAGCTTTCCAAACTTTAAATGTACTTAAGACAATTTGCACAGATGTATTAAAAAAAACTTGGATGTATATAAAGTCAAACTGAAATAATTTTTATTGGGTCTTCACACACTAAGGACAGGATACCATAGAATTTGTGGATTTCTTGTTTATTCAAGTAAATAACTACCCCCCCCCCCAAAAAAAAAAAAGCAGAAAAAAAAAGAGGAACAATAATAAGATATTAACCATACAGGTTAATAATTGAAGGTAACAGCTAATAATTCCCTTATCATGCTCATAATATGATAGGAAGGAAGACACAATACTCGTCTCTTGACTCCAATGTTAGTGGAGTTTTGTCACGGTTAGACATCAGTTCTAATTAAACTATCCAGAAATTCTGTGTATTTTCTAAGAGCTAAAGGAGGTGATAGGATAACGTTGGGAGATGTGATAATGCACTTACAGGTGAAACCTGTCAAAGATGTTTCAATGGTATCCAATCTGATGAGGTAAACATAACTACAGACTTACAGGGAAATCACCCAGCCGTGTACATGTAGAAATTAATGGTATGTACAGAATAGATGCGCTTTCACACATCTGTCAACAAACAATACTTTTTACAAACAAAACAAAAACATTTTTACAAATGTGGATTATTAGAAAAAATAAATCAAAATAATGGTTTCAAGTTAAGTTTTAGGATGATCACACAATGGTGTAACCAGGGGGCTGTAGGATAGTACAGGGGATCGTCAAAAGTCCCCATAAAGTCTGCTCCCTGTGGAGAATGTAATTTTCTTTGCATTTGTCACACCTAAATTCTTAATTGATATTTTATATTATATAACTCATCCATAGATTCTAGTCATTTGATTGGTAAGATTGTAACATGTGACCATTTGTCATTTTTACTATCACTATTATCCGTTTGATAGTCTTTACTATCACTATCATCCGTTTGATAGTATATCAACTCTTATCGTACTGGATTGAAAACTACAGTGTATATTGCTTTCTGCGATGATATGGATAATGGGTATGTACAATAGTTTAAATGTGATATCAAATTACTAGAATCTATAGATGAGTTATATAAAACAAATATTAACTGCTTATATTCGTGTGATGATCGGCTTGTGAAATGGAACAATCAATCTTTCAATGAGGGATGGTATAATATTTTTACCATCACACTCATAAGCAGTTAATATTTGTATACCATCCCTTCTATTAAATGTTTAATCCAAGGATCTGTTTGCAATTTGTACTTTTCCACATGATATTATACATTAAAAGACATGATTATAAATAAATAAAGTCAGGAAGCAATTAGCCATTATAGTAAGTGAGCAAGTAAACATTTTTTTTCTCTTGTTGTTTTGTCAATGATATCTATGGAAATTCTTAATTTTATGTTTAAAGCTATTAAAAAAAACATTGTATAATAAAAATTCTAATCTGCTAAAATCAAATTGCTGAACAGTAGGACTGATCCAGTGTTATAACATGAGCATAACAAAATATCAAAACCTTATCTATCACCGTAAGACATTTTGAAAGATAACATCACCTGATTCACCATAACAGTATAGAACCAAAATATCTACAGGCCATTGAACAGATAAATGCCTCAACCCATGAAAGACATTCAAAATCAAACCACGCACTAAAGATATTTATCTAGATCAATGGATGAGCAAAAATGCCCTTAACTCTTGCAACTCCAACAATCAAACCAAAACAATAATCTTAAGCTCAATTCATACTCGGCCTCCAAACAAAATTTTTTCTACCAAACATTTGGTCGTGACGTCACCAAATATTTGCCATCGAATTTAAACTATGAACGGGTAGCAAACATTTGGTCCAATGTATATGGCAATTCAATAACATGTGCAATCTAGCGCGAAATTTTGTTTGGTCTGAACTCGGTATTGAAGTTGTTTTGTTTGGAGTCACTCGTCATTTTTACGTCACGACCAAATGTTTGGTAGGAAATTTTTTTTTTGGAGGCCGAGTATGAATTGAGCTTTATTCAGTCACACCACCTACTCCTGTCTATCTATACATTCAAGTTTATGCCCCAGCAGATAATTGTTATCACATCATGCAATTGATAACAACAGCCTCTGGATATGTCTATAAATGATCAGGTACACACTCTGAATCATGACGTTGATCTAAATACTGAGATGTACTCAGGTGGTTCTCATCATTGCTAAACAAAAATACAAATTGCTGAAATCAGATTGCTGAACAGTAGGACTGAGCCAGTATTGTAACTGGAGCATAACAAAATATCAAAACCTTATCTATCACCGTAAGACATGTTGAAAGATAACATCACATGATTCACCATAACAGTATAGAACCAAAATATCTACAGGCCAATGATCAGATAAATGCCTCAACCCATGAAAGACATTCAAAATCAAGCCACACACTAAAGATATTTATCTAGATTAATGGATGAGCAAAAATGCCCTTCTCTTGCAACTCCAACAATCAAACCAAAACAATCATCTTATTCAGTCACACCACCTACTCCTGTCTATCTGTACATTCAAGTTTATGCCCCAGCAGATAACTGTCATCACATCATCCCTTTGATAACAGCAGCCGCTAGATATGTCTATAAATGATCAGGTACACATTCTGAATCATGATGTCGATCTAAATAGTGAGATTTACTGAGGTGGTTCTCATAGCTAAACCAAAATACAATTTGAAAACTAAAAGATAAATAATATGAAATTAAAATGAATTAATAGCAACATAAAGAGCATTTTGCCTGATGGCTTTTTCACAAATTTGTTAGCATCACTGCTTCAAGTCACCTGTAACAGTTTTTAACTTTTGTTGATGACATGCTGCTTTTATTAAAGCAGTTTGACTGATTTTCTGATGGAATGATTTGCATACTTTAAAGGATGTAAACGTGGATTTAGGACATATTTTGGTGTAGTGTAAATTTGTAATCCTCTCACTATCAAGTAGGATCTACAGGTTTATTCATACTTCAAAGATACTTAAGTATCAGTACCTAAGTCTCCCTATAGACCCAGTAGCATCCTTGTTGAATTTCTAGGCCAGTGCCTCTTTGTATATACCTTGCTCTGAATATCAAATTTTCACATTTAAAAAGAAGCGCAAGACTTTTGATCAATAATTGATTTCAAGCCAGCATCGTCTGTGATCCTCTCTTGGGAAACTTTGTGTGAATTGCTCAAGAAGTGATAAGGATATAGAAATATGTTGAGAGATAGTTGCTGTTTAAAAGACGCCCTTTTGGTTCAGACATTACTTTTGTTTGGTTTTCCCCTCTCTCTATATTCTTTCAGGTTTCTTCATAATCAGGACGGGCCTAATTTGATTCAACCACAATATTCAAACGTAGTGAATATCACATGTTATTGGTATTTTGTTATAATTATATTATGTTGTTAGTTTACCCAAGAAACATTTAAGCTTATATTATTACCAAATTCAAACTCAAACTCAAAGAAAAGAGGCCTATTTCCAATTTTTCAACTTGTGTGGTGAAATTTTTGGACAACTCCTGTCTTTTTGCCAGCCTCCTTATGTTCAGATTCAGTTTGAACATCGAGTGTACCATAAGTCAAGTTACCATATTTTATACTATCATCAGATCAACCACACAACACTGGCATAAAATTTGGTTATAACACAGATTCTTATTTGAGAATATGTGGTTATAAATCCCCATGTGTTAGTTGTCAACTTCTTTTATAATTTGGAACTTAGATGTGCAAGGCATGTTGCAGAGGGAGAAGGTACTTGCGTAGAAAGTCAACAAATAAGCCTCAAGAACACTCTTGGCATACTTAGGTGTCGATGCTTAAGCATCTTCCAAGTATTAAAAAAACTTGTAGATAACTATTGATATCAAGGTAGCACATTAAATTGTTCAATTGATATGATCCTGAATGTATTACTTTACCCATTGATGGGGAAATTAATTATTGAAAATTTAAAGGAAAACAACATAGCACTCATTGATAACCATCATTTTGTATTGCTAAATTTAGAAATTTAGACTATAAAAAAGAAGTAAATTCTGTTGATTCAATGGGATCCTTTAAGTAGGTCTATCCTAAGAGTGCTTTGTTGAATTTCTAAGTAAGTATGGACCCTCTCTGTACAACTCACCCTGCATATTAAATTTCCATGTTTAAAAGTACAAGAAATACCATCAATTTCAAGCTAGCGTTATCTGTCAACAACTCTTGGGGTACCTTGAGTGAATTGTTGAAGATCAAAAAAGTACTCCCTGTTGAATCCAGAATCTCATTTTTATTTTTATCAGATGGTATCAGCATAATTTGATTTCCCTCTCTGTATGTTTTTTTATATTCTCTTGGTATTTGAGATGAGTATTTATTTGATTTGGTATAATATATTGGAAACATGTAAGTGTCATATGATATGTTGATTTTTGATACATTTGGTGGCAGAAATATGTAGTTTGTCAAACTGGGCATCGTTTTAATTTGCTGAATTAGTAACAATACACTTAGGAAAAGATACACTTTGGGGGGATGTCAATTTGCTATAGGTCATTCCTATTGCAAATTTACCTCTAGATGACCTTTCGCCTGCTGGGTCACTTTTAATTCTCCATCAGTGTAATGTGGGTTGGCCAGGGATCATGCTGACCATATTTGGATGCCCGAGATCATTCCTAGGTAAATTGATCTTAAGATGACCTTTGACCTCACAGGTCACTTTCGATCCCTCATCAATGTAGTCTGGGTTGGCCAGGGATTATGCTGACCAAATTTGGTTACCATAGGCATTCCTAGACAAATTGACCTCTAGATTACCTCTGACCTGTGGGATCACTTTGAAACTTCCATTAATGTATTTGCATTGGCCTAGGATCATGCTTATCAAATTTGGGTGCCACATGTCATTCCTAGACAAATTGACCTCTGGATGACTTTTGACCTGTCAGACCATTTCGAACCCCCTAAGCTCCTTTAAATGCTTGGATTAAAACATAAAATATATAATAAGTACCTCATCTCTACTTGGTTTTCCCCTCTCTCTATATTCTTTCAGGTTTCTTCATAATCAGGACGGGCCTAATTTGATTCAACCACAATATTCAAACGTAGTGAATATC
>JXSR01S000051.1:7103-37259 GCA_000969725.1 Ophiothrix spiculata
ATAAGGATTTCAATTGAATTTTGCTATGGATTGAAATAAAAGCACACCCAAATGGCAAACAATTGGTGAAGATGTTATCTATTTCTTGGTGTTATTATGTTATATTTAATTGCAATTTGGAAGTCACACTTTAGGGGCATTTAACTTTTAAGCTGTCAGGGCATTTGCTATGGATGCGTTTAAGTTGCAGCATGGTCGTTGGTTTAATCCTGAGTATGGGATTTAAATAAAAAGATAAAAGTATAAAATGACTGGCCTATATCTAGCCTTTCTGAAAGGCCAGTTGATAATTTTAGAACACCATTACAAATAGTCTGATGATACCATATATTTATAGCGCCCTAATGTAGTGTTATAGGCCTTGGTGAATGACTTTGGCATCTGTCTCACTGCACTAGCTTCGCTCGCTCATTCGACTCAACAGTTAATAGAAATAGTTAACAGTAAAATATTTATTAACACCTTACTTCCCTCACTCATGGACTCAAATCTCAAATCAAATTGAAAATCTTTATTTCCATATATACATGTAAAATAATAAGCAAATCAACGAACATATCTGCATATCTACATAAAATACAAAGGAACTTAACAATATGGAGGACAAAGCTGGAAGACCAAGGAGGTCTGTAAATAGCAATGCCCTGTGTATTATAGGAACATGAAAATTACAAGAACATGCATAATAAACAAAACAAATAAGCCCAAAGAGAACATTCAAAACAAAGACGGATAGGCCTAAACAACAAGACAAGCAAAGGAACCAAGTGACACGTGAGCAAAAAGAGAGGAAAAGTGATAATTTATATTGTGAGAATAACAGTCTATTATTCTATGAACTTTCTTAACTCAGAAAGTTGATAGAATAATGTTTTGTGACCAAGCCCCAAAGACCTCTGGGAGAGGTTAGCCTAGATCCTTCCCACTAATGTTTTGTGACCAAGCCCCAAAGGCCTCTGGGAGAGGCTAGCCTAGATCCTTCCCACTGATTTTCTGTCTGTCGTGAGCAGCTTTGATTGTCCTTTTAACTTATACATGCATTTTAAAATAAGAAATAAGAAACACTGAATATACATAGTGCCATCAAAAATGAAAATGACTAAAATGTATTTTCTCTCAATTTGAGCCATTTCTGAATGATTTTTGTAAATTGATTTCATCACTTTCATGATTTTCTTTTATAAATGACTCCATTATATTTCCGGCATTGTCAGCTTTTTGTTGCTCTCCTCCACCTTAATGCATTTTGTTGTTGTCACTATATCATTTCTTGTACTATTCCACGTTAGAAATAATGAATACATGAATACCTCAGTGCTTATTGCACAAAGTCAAAGTACACATCGCTAGTTAATTGAAGACTTTTATGATAAATATTCATCACCTTCATTATGCTTGTGCAACACTACACAAAGTAGCATCACGTAAACAAAGTTTCTAACAAGATTGCTATACCATTACTACAGCTTTAAAAATTATTTTAGTTTTTGCTACACTGGCAGTTCTTGGAAAGTAGACATGATATTTCAATACATCAATTTTGAAGAGTGAAATATCATGTCTATAAGTTGTCGTGCAATAACATGTTGTTACTCAATTTTCTATTCAAAAATTGACCATGATTGGTCTGTGTCCTAGGCTGGTCCTAATTATTTTTATTTTTCCTTAAGGTGCAATTGACTTCAATTCAACAGCTTTTAAGCCAACATGTTATTTGGTGCAATTAATTTAACCCATTTGGGCTTCCTGTCATCTTTGTCTTGACTTAATTGTGAATTTATTTGGTCAAATTTAAATGACCCACGTGACCTTATGGTGCGTCGCCATTTTCATAGGTTTGAAAAAATAGCAAAATTATAGCCGAGTAATAAACCACAAATATCAACAAGCAATACATTGTGACACATGTAAACATATAAAATTGCACCAATAATACACAAACATGGCAGGATAGTCTAGTAAATAAAATAAAAGTGACATAAACTTGCCTTTTATGATTCTCTCTGCTGACCAATGTAGTAAAAATCAACATAAACACGTAAATGTCGGTGTTTGAATCCATTTTTTCTGCACAATCCGCAGATAGATATTAATTTCCGTGTATGTATCGCTTTATTTTTATATGTTCTTAAACATAGCAAATAAACAAGATGACCTTCATAGTAACAAATTTGCTTGAGTGATTTTCCATTCAACTCCTAGGTCAACTCTTGTCTCACTGTATACTAAAACATACGCAGCCTGACAGAGCAGGTCGAGGTTTCGAGGTTCAACAACCATGACGATAAACACAGTGACCACGTGGGTTAAATAAAAATGACCAAATAAATACACAATTAAGCAAACTGGTCATCTTTGTCAAAGAGTTTTATCCCCTCTATTTTTACCCTGGATGTCTTCAGGTTTTATTTTGTACTTTTAATGACTTAATATATTGTGTGCTCATATCATATTTGTATTGTAATTATCTGTATTAATATGCCTGTAGAAATAATGAGACAATCTTTCCGATTTCCCTCAATCCTCCTGTCTGGCTTTATCTGTTTTAACTTTTCAATTATATTTATTTGTTCGTTTATATGTAATTTTGGGAAATAAAGATTGAAATGAAGAAATAAAAGTAAATATAGAGATTGGGAAAATAAGTTATACTTTTTTTTATCTTTTCATATATTTATTCCCTGTGCTTGTGTCTGGTGGTTGGAAAAAAATCTAATACTTGAAAACCTAACGTTACAATGTTATTTTTTAAAATCCTGATGAATTTGAGTTTTTGAGACATATTTGGAGCTGTTTGGAAAATTTTGTCTCATGTGTGTCTATAGTTTTGCAAATTGACTAACAAAGTATTGTCAAAACAAAATACAGGTTGTTACATGAAAAATTATACATTCTTGTTACGGATATCATTAGGAAAATAAAATTGTTGAATTCGTAAACTTTCTCTTATATGAAAGACTGTTTAATTGGCTACCAGAAGCAGCTTAAATGGTCTCATTTAATGGTCAGGGTCAAAAGCTACGACCATTTAAGTAAAGACCGCTGAAAACCACTTGGGCTGATTTCACCATTATTTCAGCGTAAACAGTTTTTCATGAGTCGATGAAGATTAACACTGTGCAGTGAGATAAAATGACAACAAGCACACTTTATGTTCAAGAATGTTTTTTATTTTTTCATATGATAAGAATAATTCATAAATAATTGTATGATATTTTATGATAAAAGTTATGCTCTAATAGGTTAAAATATTGTTTATATCCCAGACTAAGCATAAACAGTTGCAGGCATGAACAGTTGCATCAAAGACTCGATATCAAGCAAAGAGAGTGATGCAATAAACCTTTTGCAGTTTTTTTTCACACAGTTTCATATTCAAAGGGAAATATGGAAATAAAAAATAATTTTCCCAGCTCAATTGATAAAACTTGAGTTTAAAGGAAGTTTAGTTCAGAAATGATAGTGTTTAATTTGACCTGTATTTAAAATATCTGGGTAGTCTTAAAGTGCTTGCATGTTGACTCTGTCATTTAGATGATATGTTGTCTTGCCAACTAGGATATCTCTTAAAACTTTGATTTGGCATCCCGTCCAACATTAAGAATGCAACAGTCTAGGGGAAAGGTCATCATTAAGAAGTCTATAATACGCCTTCATTAGATGGAAGTTCATGGAACACTAAAATAAGCCTCGTTATCTTGTTCAATATCGTATGGCTGATTTGGGGCATTATGTGCCATTATTTTGCTACCAGTAAATGAATCGGATAAACTGGCCCAGGTAGTTTGAAGATAAGGTCAGTGTAATTGCCATAACTCTGCTTGTAGACCATCAATTTGGATGAAACAAAGTGCATTTTGTAGCTTAAGAAATTGGCTTTTGATATAAATGACAATGTGATACAAGGTGTAACTTTATTCTCTCAGCGTAAGTAACAATGTATAATTTTTTCTGTTACAACCTGTATGACTGCATGGGCAGCTATAAAATGGTATTAAAAACTTACCAAAAGGAGAGATACAAGTGATTTTGAATGATATTTACGCGCACGAGAGGGTATCAAAACAGTTTGAAAGATCACCCAGAGGATATAGAGCCATACGAACGTATCTTTATTATGTAATCCTTAAAGCATCTTTACATATTAACTGTGCAAAATAAAAAAAAATCTCCCACTCTCTTCAGACAACCACTGAAGAGATCTTCTATAGGTTAAAAAAGTCAATCTGTAATTTGCTTAAAATTGCCATTTTCAGGTCAGCCATGTTTTATTACATCATTCTGACATCATTCATTGACTGATTTCCATAAATATGGTATGGTATCAAATAAAAGAGGCACCCTACCTCTTACTATGGTACCAAGCAATTAAAGTCTGGACTTGATATTTGCCAAGCACTGCAAGCTTTTTATAGGGACTTTATCAAGCCACATGTTTAAATTTTCTCCATACAGGCTTCGTGGGGATACCCTAGTCACATAAGCTTGCAGCGAGGTTACGATGTGTTTACGGCATCATACCAGGTAGATTTCAGCAGACACCGATCGGACAACGGCCGACCGGCACCGATCGGACAACGGCCGACCGGTGTCCGACCGGTATCCGGATGCCGGAGCATGCCGCAAGAATTTAATTCTTGAGTTAAAACCTTGAGGCGTGTATACGATGTCTTCAGATATGATCCAATAACCACCTGAGTCCGACTGGTGATCGACCGGGCATCGCAAGAGCTCGCAAGCATTCACCGCGTTGTTTTACTGATGTCATACCAGTGTTGCGGCTTTGCAGACGCCGGTCGGCGACCGGTGGTTATGTGACCAGGGTGTCTGCGAGGCAGGTTACTGACATCGATTGCCATGTGTAAAGCCCAGGGGGGATCACTTACGATGATGGAAGGTAGGAGTATGTGCCAGTTCAAGACCCCCTTTTCAAGCTTCCTCTAACGCTCCCCAAGATGCCCATTTCAGGATTACTTCAGTTCTGAAGACCCCCATTTTCAAAGAAAATGACAAAAATGTGTTTTATTAGATTTTCAACCTAATTTTGAGCAATTTTTAGCTCCAATAGTCATGTTTTTCTGGGAAGAGACCTCAATTCAGAAGAAAATAAGTTTCATAGACCCGGTCTATTTTTGACCAAAAAACATTTCTGCAAGATCCTATGTTGGATATCGGGCATGGCACATACCTACCAATTTTTTTCGAGTACCCCTGGGGTGTAAAGAAAGTAAAACTAGTTCTGAAACCAATTTTGCACCATAATATACATAGGAACAAGTAACTATTCTGATAAAATTAGTTTCTTCCTTCCTTGGTGATCTTCAAAACTTTTTGATAAACCCTCTTAGATAATATTTACCTTTAATACTGCAAACATGGCTTGCTGTACATTGAAGGCATGCCTAAAATTGTGGTAGGCCACAGGACGGTAGTTCTTCCTCACTGTCAATAACCATCTGCACATGGTCTGAAAAAAAAACAGAAAAGAAAATCATGGTAAGTACTGGTAAATAATCAAAATATGGTGTGGGATTTTCTCTGGGAGGAAGAGAGGGTGAGGAGTGGACTGGTAAAAAAGTGTAGTAAAGGGATGTGTGGCCCTCAAAATGCCGTTTTTACTTCTTGTCTGGCACTTCTTAGGGCCCTATTTCAAGCATATTTCCAAAGCCCTTTCTTGAAAACTTAAAAGCTTTACTTCAAACAAAATATTTTAAATTTTTGACTCATTGACCCCAAAGTTTTGCTCTGATTTATAGTTTTGTTATCATTATAATAATATCACTAAGTTGAGTATATGGCAATAATATGGCACATCATTCTCATTACACAAAATGAACAGTTAGTATTTGTTTTATATCACTCCAACATAAATTCCACTATCATTTTCTTATAAACTGCATTTTTTATTGTTTATCATTTAAGTGTCTGTACCTTGTATCAATTTTTACCCGTGTCAATAAATTGGCGAGTCTGAGCCATGAGCTGAAGCCTTACCATTTTAAACACTGCACTCTGTATTGACTGCATATGTGTATGTACTATTAAACGGAGACGTGACGGAATCAAGTGGAAATATGATGTTAAAAATAGTCAAATGATAAACCGTATCCATTCTGACAAATCTTAACTACCCTCAATTCAAAGAGTTTGACAAACTATCACATTCTATAACCAATGTCAGTTAAGTATTCTAACAAGTTTTTGGACACTGATTTGAAACGAGATATGTACCAGGTGTCCCAAAAAATGGTTACATTTAGAAAAATGACCTTGTGCGAAGACTATAGTAGTTAGAGAAACGGAACTTTACACATATTATTTTACATCCCTCTTTTAGATACCCGTAAAATTTTGACATCACAGCATAATTAGTTTTTGAGTTATCAACAAAGATAGATACCTATGTCAGAAACGCATTTGTTCAAAATTCAACAAAATAATAAGCATACACGTTTTGTGGTATTTTAATGTGCATTTTCTCTAAATGATCATAATCAGATTTTATATTAAACCAAATTTGATACAATTTTAATTGAATAATAATTGAACTCTCTTTTAGTAGGCTATATCTATTATGTAAATTACGGATACCTGCATTCCATGCATTCCAGAATGTGTTGTTTATATTGAACCTGTCAATCAAGTTTTGGCGCGAAAGTTGATGAATACGCATAAACATGAAAAAGCACAATCAAATTTCCAAGGGTAACATTAATTCTTTAACTGTTTAGTTTAAACTGCAAACTTGTGTAAATTCTGAAACAAAAAATAATCTTGAACTTACAGGACATGTTTAAATTATAATTTTCTTTATAGTAGCTAAAGTCTGATCAGAAATAGCAAAATTTTGGAACGGTTGCCATTTTTGCTCAAAATCAGATTTCGACATAATTTTCAGACCTGTAGTAATTTATGACGTCATAATTAAGTAACAACTAGTCAAATTTTCGTGGTTTTGGTACCAATGGGAAGAAGAAACTCCATCCTATACTATGGTATGCAACAACCTAACTTTGGACATGTCAATTTCAAGTTTACATGGGGTTGAAAGAGGGTTAAAACTACATCAAACGAACATGCTTCCGATTTTGTTGAATTTTGAACAAATGCGTTTCTGACATAGGTATCTACTTTTGTTAATAACTCAAAAACCAATAATGTTGGGATATCACAATTTTACGAGTATTTAGTAGAGGGTTGTAATACAATGCGTGCAAAGTTTTATTTCTCTAACTACTATAATTTTAGCACACGGTCATTTTTCTACATGTAACCATTTTTTGGGACACCTGGTATTTAGAAAATAAATTGTTGAATTGGACAAGTGGATACAGTATGTGAAATCTTGGAATTTGAAGATTGGTGGACCTTAATATCGTCAGGATAAACATAATTAAACTACATACTTAAATTTGTTGAATATATACAAAATAAACTGCTACCATAAAATGAGGACGTGATCTTATAAATATGATTATATCTTAAAGTATATGGAACCTGTCTCAACATGAATTGACTTTATAAAGGTTGACAAAATTCCAGAAATAAAAAGAAGCAATCAACACGATGCTCATCAGCATTCAATTAGCACTAATGGGTAAAGAAAACATAATTAGGCCAAATAAAACACAGTTTGTCTCAGAAGAAATATTTGTTTGAAAAAATGCAATTTGTAACTTACTTTTATTATTAGTTTGGAAATATGGTAATATAAAATTTTGGTTTTCTTTTGTGTTGCATTTTCAACCTACTTTTTTTGGAGGTTTCCTCTTTTTTCACCCTGAAAAATTAAAAAAAAAAGAAAAGATCTTTGGAGACAGATCTGGGTTTTTTTTCGTGTTTTTTGGGGGGGAGGGGGCTCATTCCACGGAAAATGAAACTTTTTTTGACTTCAAGCAAAAAATCAGCTTTTTTATTTGACCTTATAAGCAGGTTATTCACTCATACATTTTGTAACTTGGTACGTGAGAAGTATTTCCCAAACAGATATTATGAAGTTTTTCTATGTGTGCATGAATGAGCACAAGTTTTAACTCAAAAATGTCACAAACGTTACCAAAAAATTACACCAAAATGTCACAAACGTTACCAAACAAAACAATGCATTAAAAGAAATCCTGAAAATAGAATTTCCTACAACTTCATGAAATTATTTGTAAATATGTTACCCATCACCTTCGGAAAGGGCAATACAAAATTCGCTAACATGTCAGAGAAGTTTTACTTTTAAGTCATTTAGAGCAAAATATCATATATCTGTGCAATGTCACAAACGTTACCGAACATTACATGGACTTTATTCAGGATTTTGGCAATTAATTTTATTTTCAAACACCTACATATATTGGTACCACCAGTGGGCACTATTATCAACAACAAACTCGTGGATAGAATGTCTATGCTAGAAGCTGAAGCCATTTAAAAGTGAAAATTTTCACTTTTTTGATCACAAACGTTACTTTGGAATCTCCCTTTGGCATTATCATTTTTTAACCTAAAAAAGATCAGAAGACACCGTATATGAAACTCATCACATCAAAAGACGGTACTTGTCAGAACCAACATGTTTCTCCTTTCGTGTCAAATGTCTGTTAAAATATTCTCAAACAATCCCATCTCGGTTTCTGAATTTATGATAGTGAGGTTTGATACACACCCAAACCACTGTCACACTGTGATAACCTTTTCAATATCCAAAGCAAGATACCAGCATCTATTTTGGAGTGTTTATCTCCCATCCTTCATGAATGCTTTCAATCCATTAGGAAACAAATAAATTAAGCGGGAAATTGGGCCACTTTCATGTTGACACTGACAGCCTTTTGAATGGTACATTTAGTTTTAGATCAAAATTGGCTTGCACTTGTTGATCAGCAATCTTATTATCAGGTCAAGTAGACAATGCATAGGGCAAGGATTCCTGTCAAGTGTTGACTTCCAGGGATATCAGTTTGTTTTGCAGGGATAGCAAAATATATATGATTGCAGATGTAAAAGCTTACCATCTGATGAGCAAAAATATATCTGTTTAAATATCTAATACATGCTATAATACTTCACCCTTCCGCTGCAATGATCCCAAGTCTTGCAGATATAAATTTGTTTCCTGTAGGCATTGTGATTTTAAAATTTACCCCATGAATCTACATGATATACCCGTACTCTGGCAACTGAATGGTAATTTGACTGAGAATGCGGCTATCTTGGGGGATAAGCGGGGTTAAGCGTCATTCCTGCGTACATTTCATTTTGGCACAAAAATAGGAGTGCGCGTTGCGTTGTGGTCAAGCACTTTTTTTAGCGCGATCAAAACGTATTTTATGCATGAACCGTCCGATGATTTTTATTGTAGCAGATCATAATAGATCACTTGAGATCACCATCATAGATTATCATAATTATGATTTTGGTAAAGAAGCAAAATTAAAAACGATATACGACTATAGAGTTCTAAAAGTCGCTATTATAAAGTACGCTTATGACTACATTACAAAAAGTTGTTTCTTCAAAATTAAAAATTCTCTGAATAAACATTTGTAATATTCTACATTATAATATAATTGATATTTTGGGCCTGTAATTTATATGATGGGGACTCGATCAGGCTCAGATACGGTATAAAGGGCCTAAGTTGAGCATCTTTACCGTAGACTGTCTCGATCCCGGAGAGCCTTTACAGACATTTCTGATACGAAACGACGGACTAGTGTGTATATCTTGAATATATTTGTTTATTTACATATATAGGTGTATCTAATAATACATATTTAAGTATATTTTACATGTGTATGTAATAATAACATTATTGCAGTATCTCTTTGTTGAAAAAGAACCATTATTTTTGAATTAATAGCAATTTCTAAATAAAGGTGCGTCTTTTATTGTCACGCCTGCAGCTTCGTTTAGGGCTTATTCTGCAGTTCTCAAGCAACTTTGTTAATATTTTCTTATATATCGAAATGTTGAGAGGTTTTTTTTATAACTTTATACAAACTTTAAAACATGCTAATTGGAAATAATACCGCACACGTCATGCACAAAGCCACACGCAACAATTCAAAAATTTACACGCAACAGTTTGCGCTGTGTCATGCTGCGTTATAACACACTCGCAAAGCGCCGCGACGCATGCCGCCCGCGTGGCGCAAATCCCTAACTTAGCCGGAATTTTTAGGGTGCAAATAGACCAGTTGCCTATCTGGACTTTTATTAATCTATGGATATACCACAGACTGCAGACATATCAGTCATATGTCTGCATTATAAGAAAAACAGGAAAACAGGCTAAAAATACACGAAAACACAGGAAATTGGCCACAAAAAAACTAGGAATTCCTGTTCAAACAGGAAGATTATCATGCCTGATATGACGACTCTTCAAATGAGTCCTACATAGGTGTACAACGTGTATCAAAAAAAATTGTGCACGGATTAAAACTGATTTTGACCTTGATAAAAGCACCAAATCATAATTTTCTTGTTACTGTAGTAAAGCAAATTTAATAAGCTTTCAAATGCAGAAAAATGATGGAAATCGGATGAAAAATAAAAAAGATATGACCAATTTTGTAAGTACGTCTCTTTTTCTTCCATTCCAATGGGATTTACACAGTTAAGCAAGATATTACATATCACAATTACGGGTTATGGCATTCTGATAAAAGCTAAAAGTACTTACAAAATTGGTCATATCTTTTTTTATTTTTCATCCGATTTCTATAATTTTTTCTGCATTTGAAAGCTTATTTAATCTGCTTTACTACAATACCAAGAAAATTATGATTTGGTGCTTTTATCAAGGTCAAAATCAGTTTTAATCCGTGCACAATTTTTTTGCATAAATATAGGATGTCTTGGATGATGTTGTTTAGTATCATTTGAAAAAGGTACAGGCAAAGCCCCCCTTCCAGTCTTAATGGTTGCAGAATTACATTACTGATGCCTCTGATGATATCAAATGCACCAAAGAGGTATGTGCTGTTTCACACATATACTGTCAGTCACACTTAAATACGGGCAAACACAAAATTATTATATAAAACGACCAAGACTCTGATAAAATTCATGTTTCTATAGGTGCCTAATGTATCCAATATAAAGAATATATGTTTCCTCTGATATTCGATCTTCCATAATCATAAAAATGACTGATTTCCTGGACCATATACAAATACACCACACACAATTTTTGCTATGTACTTATGTAGTTTATTAGTTCAGTGCTCGTTTTCATCGTGTAAATGTAAAGAACATTTTCAGGTCATAAGTTTTCCAACAAATGTGCAGTTATGTGTTTAAACTCCAGTTTTGAATGTGCGGAAGAAAGTATACAGTATGTTTAGCACTCCATATTGTCAAATGCAGTAAATGCAATTCCTGTTCAGTTCTTTAGATTTGTAAAATATAAATTTTAAAAAAATTACACAAATGATGAACGGGTCTCGAGATATGGCTTGTTAAAGGTTTTGTGCGCAAACACTTTTGACCGAGAGTGTATGGAGACAAGAATTCACAGGTATGACCATCTTTAAGTAGGCCATCTAAATAGAAAAGCTGATATATTCCATAAAACAAAACAACACTATTCAGAGCCAACAAAGTTCAAACAGCCCTTTTCAGGGCCACCCATAAAGAAAAGAGAAGAATATCCTTCAATTTCAAGGTGTGTATATTCCGATCACTTTCATGCACGAAATCAAATTAGAGATTTTGATACCACATGTAAGGGCACTGTTATTTTTCTCATTACCCATGTTAATTTTCAAGCCTATATTATGTTTTGTTGAAGAGATATGGTAAAAAACCAAGTTGAATCACTGGAATAATTTGATAACAAAATTAAGTATCCTATGGGTTTCTATGGGTAACTCTTCGACACATTTTGCCTGTAGCATTAATTTGGCTCAAGGTATACAAATGAAACTTAACAACTGCCTTATGTAGGTGATGAACCTTCATTTAAATCAACACATAATCCTTGCACACTACAAAAATGTTGTTCTTTACCTGTTTTACATTCAACATAGGACTTTTCCCAGGGGCGTACCCAGGATCCTGCACCCTCGGGGTGCGGATCCTGGTTACGAGATCATGAACAAAACGGGAGGGGTCCAGGGGGCCGCCGTAGGCCCCCGGCGGGGTCCAGGGGCAGGGCCCCGGTGGGGGACGGAGGGTGAAGCCCCCGGGAAAATTTTGCGTTTTTAAGCAAATTTAATGCTAGTTTGGTGCAATCTTTCGTAAAGAATTATTACAATAATAACCATGTTTTATGCGTTTAAAAATTGTTAACGACAATTTTCAAGTCAACTTATGATCATGATGGCAAATGACCGTGAAGAGTTCATTTCATTTCAAACAGAAACACAATTTGAAACAGGTTGCAAACATTCGGTAGTAACTTTATAAGTGACACAAAGTTAGTGAATCAACGAGACCGCAGAAATAAATTTTCTGTGATATAACCATCAGAAAACTTAACTTTAATGATTCCTTTACTTAATATGCCTACATAATAGCGGTTAAAAATCCATTTAACGTAATACTTATCACTCTTTCTGATGATATAGCTTGACCTAAACGAACATAATATGGTTTCAGTGGCGTGCCCAGGATTTTTTTGAGTGGGGGGGGGCACAACCATCAGTTTCCCCCGAATGACGTTATTGACCAGTAGCGGCAGAAAGTCAAAATGTGATATTCTTAGATTTTTTTGGTAATGCGCACGTAGCGCGCGAAAAAAATTGTCAATTCAACTAAAATTGTTTGCAAATCTTTGCAAATTTTGACTGAATATTGACATAATACCTGAAATTTTACTTTTTCACATTCAAATTATCCAAAACAAAGGGAAATTCAAGGTCTCACAAGCCCTCGATAAGTTTTAAATGATTTTCAAAACATTAAAAACTATTTTTCTTCTCTTTTCTTTTGATTTTTTAGTCTCCTCCCCTTTCTTTTCTATCTTTTTTGTGTCAAGATCCCCGAATGGATCTTTTCCCCGACTGACTCACCAAACTGGGGGAGGGGTCACGTGGTTTTATATTCAGTACTGCTATATGTGCTAGTTGACCTACGTTTTTTATGTTGTTCCACTTAAAACGTTTAGTGTCTACCCCCACCCCATCTCATCCCCCCCCAAAAAAAACATGAAAAAGTGCTCGTATTTTTTCCCCTTTTTTCTTTTCTTTTTCTTTTTGTGCTTCTTCTTCTTCTTTTTTTCTCTGCTCAGACCCCGGGGTGCGCACGTTCCCTCCGCACCCCCCTGGGTATGCCGGTGTTTCCCTACAATGTCAGTATAGGTCAATGTGTACTCCACAGCTGATTATCCAAATTTTAATACGAATGGTTATATATAGATATCAGTTAGTATTTGGAAGGGTCACAGCCTACTAGTCCGAAGGTTTGCTAGTCCTACGATTCACAGGTCCAAAAATGGAATCAGGTTCACCAGTCCGAAAGTGTATTTTCCTATACGATGGTCCGAATATCAAAAAATGTCTGTCAGTTTGAATATGGGGTTCGCTAGTCCGAATTTAGCTAGTCTGAAAATGAAGTAAGGTAAAAGTAAACAACTTTATACAAATGCATTAAATATGAATACCAAAACATGGCAGTATATATCAACAGAATGCTTAAGCAGAGATACCTAATGATCTGGCTATGTTAACATTTGCTGTGGTCGTTAATGTAATGGCTTTCTGACAAGTAAATCAAATGAAGCGTTCCGCTTTTAGAGAGCATCAACCATTTTCATTAATGTAATTAATTTGTGCCTAAAAGTGAAGCCAGACAGTCTGTTTTCACTTATTTGATAATGACAAAATGAAAGCGTTCAAACAAAAGTGGCAATCTAGTAAATAAACTTGCAAGCCAGGTAAGCCCGTCGGATGAGTTTAAAATATCAAATGCATTCAATAAAATTCATACCAAACTTTCAATTTTGAATAGAGACTAGAGAGCATCAATTGCTTTTTGGTTTTCGGGGCAAAAAGGCTTAACTGTGTCTACTATCTTTATGTGATATGACATGGATAGACCACTTGAGTTAAAACAGACGTAGGCTCATTCCAAAGTAACGTTTGTGACCGAAAAATTGAGAAATTTCACTTTTAAATGGCCACAGAACCTAGCAAAAACATAATATCAACGAGTTTGTTGTTGATAATGGTGCTCACTGGTGGGGTCAAGACATGTAAATGTTTGAAAATTAAATCAATTGCCAAAATCCTGAGTAAAGTCCATGTAACGTTCGGTAACGTTTGTGACTGCGCACGGAAATGGTTTTTTGCTCCGAATGACTTCAAAGTACAATTTCTCTGAAGTGTCAACAATTTTTTTTATTGCGCCTTACACCGATTATGGGAAACATATTTACAAATATTTCATAAAAATTACAGAACATTATATCGCCAGGAATAATTTTAATGCATTGTTTTGTGTTGTAACGTTTGGTAACGTTTGTGACATTTTGGTGTAACTTTTTGGTAACGTTTGTGACATTTTTGAAACAAAACATGTGCTCATTCATGCACGGATAGACAAACTTTACAATTTCTGATTGGAAAATACTTCTTACGTACCAAGTAACAAATGTATGACGGAAAAACATGCTTATGTGGTCAAATAAAAAAGCTGATTTTTTGCTTGAAATAAAAAAAGGTTCAGTTTCCACTGGAATGAGCCCGTAGAACAATTTAACTTATAGTATATCCATTTCTGATCAGGTCAATGAATTACAATGTTAAAAGAATGCATGGGTGATCGATAAATGTTCTACAAATATGTTATTTCAATCGGATGACATACACTATTTCTTGCCATATATCTGGATAATGCAGCATGGTTAGTCTTTTTGCAACATGAGGGCCACCACTTTCTTGCTGATCTATTAGGTGTCCACAATTTTTTTCACTTTAGAGGCCATTTTTCAAAATCATATCTTACGTTCTGCTAATTTTGTAAAAGTAGGTTTCATATGCATAAAATAATCTTATATTGTTGAGCTTAAGAAAAGTATACCTTGCAAATTCATTTAATTTTTTTAATTTAAAATTTACAAATTTAACAGTTTCATAAAAGACAACTTAATCATGTGATTCAAGATAAATTGTGCTGTTTGTGCTTGAAGAGATTTTCAAATCAATTTAACCTGATTATCATCTATGGCAAATGGAGATCTGATTTTTTTTGTGTGTGAATGGGGCAAATGTTAAAGCCAGTCCCAAAACTGCTGGGAAAGTTTTACTTATTAGTCTTAAGTGTATCACATGTGTTGGAAAAAACAGGATGAAATGTGTTTCCCATCAGGAACGAAATGCATTTGCCCCTCCTTACCAAAAACTCTGGGTACGCCACTGAATGCAAATCAGATAAAATTCAATTTTTTTATGAAAGATATAGGATTTGATAAAAACAAGTTTAATATTAGGGATTTTGACATAAAATAGCACATTTTGTATCATGACATAAATTGAGATACAACCTTCTTGTATTAGCACAATGATTTGCAAGCAGGGCTATAAGCACTTAGGCCAAAAAAATAATTTAATTTGTTTGGTTGTCCTCCAAAACTTTTTCGAGCAAGTGCGGGCGGGTGGATTTTGTTTTGTTTATTTTTTTTCCAAATCCAAGTCAAAGCTACACCAAATTAAGGCCTCTATTATAAAGATGCAAATAAGTCTACTGTACTGAAAAATCACAGTATTAAAATGAAAACAACTACTAAAAAATATTTTTAAGAGATCAAAATTCTCAAAGAAAAAAACCTCTTAAATTTTGCAAAATCTGAAAATTAGGCGCGGTATACTTTTGTACAGAATTTTTTTTCCAGTTTTGAAAAATTGTGGCGGCGGTTGAGGACAACCAAACAACTTTTTTTTTTGGCCTTACAGAGAGTTTGATAACCCTGGTTGATACCGTACTGTTCTTTTAGCTGTCAATATCTGTTCACTTATATTCAAATGCCAACCGTGAACAGAATCGATGTGAAAGAGCAGCGAACACAAATGTCAACAAAATCAATGTGTAATAGCTCAGTTGTGACACTAAGTGCACTATCACCAATATCTCAACATCCTTTCGATTAAATTGCCCGGGGGGGTACTTACATTGACGGAAGGTACGGGTATGTGCCGCCCTCGAGACCCCCTTTTCAAGCCTCCTCTTCCGCTCCCCAAGATGCTCTTTTCAAGATTATTTCAGTTCCCAAGACCCCATTTTCAAAGAAAATTACTCAAAATGTCTTTTATTATGTTTTCAAGCTAATTTTGAGCGATTTTCAGCTCAAATAGTCGTATTTTTATGGGAAAAAGGCAGTTCCTGAGACCTTAATCCGGGAAAAAATCAGTTCCATAGACCCTATTTTTGACCAAAAATCCATTCTGCAAGACCCTATGTTCGATATCGCGGATCTCACATACCTACCAAATTTTTTTTGAGTACCCCCCCCCCCCCCCCCCGGAACAAAATGAAAAGAAGCTAGCTATCATTGTTGAGAAAGAACACGTAATATTTTGAAAATCGGTATTTTGCAATATAACGTGACATCATGACCATAGTTTGGTTAATATAATCGATATTTTTTCTCGCAAAAAATCACTGAAGATGAGGTTTTGTCTTTCCTTTTCCATAAAATGTCATATTTACAACAAATTTTACTTAACAATTGTTCAGTGTTGCTCTTCATTTAACAATTCATTGTATATCCTATCCTACTTTACCTTAAATCTGCGGTAAATTTTGATTATTTGATACTCCTCCGGTATGTGGAGCTTAATCCTCAGGTAATCACTTGAGAAGCAATTTTGTTCGGGTATTCGCATCGCGCGAAATTAAGTTGGTCGTGCTGATTTCATAATATGGCTGATTCCTAGAGCTTCAATTTTTTTACAAATTATGTTTTATACATTGTTAATAAATGATGCGATCTACTCTGGCTGCCAACATGAGGGGCTTTTAAGCCCCTCATGATGTGAACAACACTTAAAAGTGTTGTTCACATCTTCATTTATTTGACTTTCTGGGGATAATGGTGAACCAAGTCATTTTGTATTAATTCACTAAAGGGAGGTATTTACTGGTGTGGTTCCTACACAGCTTAAATGAGATATCTTACACCTTGCATATGTAATCTATAATTCATATCTACTTCTTTAACTTCCAGGCACATCCCATACTTCTCCCAAGTCTTAACTCACAACATATTGATCTTTGTAGAGACATAGGATAACATAAGCCAAGATGTCGTTATAAAGGATGAGGTGTACATAAGCAAACACCTGCTAGGTCATTGTCAGTCACTCACTGCATTCAATACTTGCAACTAGCTGGAGGTAAAATATTTCATCAGTTGATTTCAACTATTTTATTCATTATAAAATAGTTGAAATAAATTAGATGGTGGAATAAATTAGATGGTGGACTTGAAGTAGCCGTCAATAATTGACTAATGTTTGATAAAGTTATTCGAAAACCAGACACAGGACAAGGAATTTTCAAACCTGCCTAGTTTTGTAAGGGTTAATTGGTAGATATCTACGAGGCAACAAATTATAAAATTCATGTAACTCCTTTAACTTCCAGGCACATCCCATACTTCTCCCAAGTCTTAACTCACAACAGACATATTGATCTTTGTAGAGACCTAGGATAACATAAGCCAAGATGTGGTTATAAAGGATGAGGTGTACATAAGCAAACACCTGCTGGGTCATTGTCAGTCACTCGCTGCATTCAATACTTGCAACTAGCTGGAGGTATACAACTCTCGCTTTATAACATATTTCATTAGTAGATTTAAACAATTTTGGTCCTTGTCAATTACCTCTCATGTTCCGACTGGAACCATCAATCCACACAGCACTCATCGATGAGTTTAATGTGTCCTACAAAAAATCTACAGACCACCAGATACATGCCCTCAACCATTCATAAACAATTTAGCTACAGCGATTAATCTTATAAATCATGAAACACTCCCAAGTATCATCTGTGGGGACTTTAATATTAATCTGTATTATATCTGTATTAATTTACTAAAGGGAGGTATTTACTGGTGTGGTTCCTACATAGTTTAAATGAGACATCTTACACCTTGCATATGTAATCTATAATTCATATCTACTCCTTTAACTTCCAGGCACATCCCATACTACTCCCAAGTCTTAACTCACAACAGACATATTGATCTTTGTAGAGACATAGGATAACATAAGCCAAGATGTCGTTATAAAGGATGAGGTGTACGTAAGTAAACACCTGCTAGGTCATTGTCAGTCACTCGCTGCATTCAATACTTGCAACAAGCTGGAGGTATACAACTCTTGCTTTATAACATATTTCATCAGTAGATTTAAACAATTTTAGAATGAAATTAAAGCTAAGATTTGCTAAATTAATATAGGCTGCAATAAGTACTTTGGCCCCCAGGGAGGGAATCCAGGTAGTGATTTAAGACCCAATAATTAGAACTAAAAATGTGCTGAGGCCAAGTAGAATTACAAGTCAAGGGAGGCGCAGTGCACTAATAATAAATCCCCTACATTTATTTTTTTTAAATATATTAAGTATATAATACTTTTAGATAACCCAATAAACAAAATCTCTCCATCGAGTCTCCAATCCAACATCACTGCACTGGCATTTGATCAAAAAGCTGGAGAAATCTTGTAGTTGACTTCTCTGCAGTCAAATGACAATGATGATGATGATGATGAATTCATGTCATATAGAGATACGTACAATTAATCCAAGTCAGGTACTTTCTATCTATACTCTATAAACCTTGAAGTATGCAACAAGCAATCAGACTCTGTTACAAGATCCACAGCATATCCCTTGTATTCTACATCATTTTGAACTGGTGGTTTTGTATTGTGTAAGAGACTAGTAATGATTGATTAGGATTGATATCTTATATAAGGGCTAAAACGTGTGAAAAATAAAAAAAAGAAATAGAGCTGTTTTTTTAATTAAACATGTTTTTGTCTTTATTTTCATGATCATATAAGTCAAAGGCAAAAAGTGATAAAACATACTGGTTCTGAAGTGGATTTTTCTCAAAAACTAAATTGGTGACCCCCATTTTTTAAATTTTAGATGAAATGTAATCAGCACATATGTGACCCGTCATATTGAAAGGTACCTTAAGGTTGGCATAGTAAATTACAAGATACGGGCCATTGAAGCTGAGCATAGTCAAAAATCACGTCCAAGGTCGAATTTCTAATGTCATCAGAAGCTTTACCTTTGAAGTATAGTCTTATATATTAACCAAGTCATCCATTCTCGAGTGTGGAGCATTATGACATTTAACAAATCGCTAGGCTGCATTGTTGAAAGAAAATATATCATTCAAATTCTATCCATTCTATGAAATACATAAATTCCTATCAGGTAGACATAACACTAATCTGAGGCAGAAACTTCCTCTATAGACACTGTCAAATAATTGATCTTCACAGACAAATGATAAGCCTTGAGAGGATGAGGCATTCACCTAGTAGGGTTATGGCTAATCTTCAGTTAACTAACTGGCATAGCCTACGGCGTACAAAGACAGAGATAGAACTATCTGTTATACAATTAATTGTACTTAATCAGATGAAATGGTTTCACTTTTCAGAAAAATAAAACAATGACATATGTATTGAGAATAACTTACAAGCAATGTATTGCTGAGGATGAAATTCATAGATATTTTCAGACTACTGTGAAGGTGGTAAATGTTACTAGGGATTTAATTTGGCTAATTTCAACTGAGATAAATAGTTTACTTATCTCAGAATTTCACTAGACTGCTAAATCAAATCCCTTGCTAAAGTTGTATTTACTATTGAAACTAACATAAAACGTTATAAATTAAGTGAAATTAAATCCAAACAAAATCATTGTTAAATTGAAATTTGCTATTTTTTTCCTTGCTAAATTAAATCACTTTGCATCATTCCAAAATTCAAGGTGTTCTTTCTGAATCTAGAAATAGCACTGTCTGTTTCACAAGATTAATGCAAGGCCATTCTATCTAAAAACACTTAGTTGACAGGGGGGGGAACTCAAGTTTGATGCACAAGTTTTGGTAGGGGTATGCCGCTGGGAAATTTGAAGTACCACCCATGTATATAGCAATTTTCAAGAAAAAGGGACCCATCCATATACCAAATTCCCAAAATTTTGAGTCAAATTTATACAGCAATTTAAATTTTGGGAATTTACACTAATTTGGCGCAAATTTCCTAATTTTTATTTGAAATTTAGAAAAAATAATCAAACTGTGCGCCATTTTGGCGCAAATTTTAGAAAATTTTGAAAAACAGACCTTTCAAAATACCACAGTTTGCAAAGAAAAAGTACCCATTGGCAGACCAGACAGCCTGATTTTCCTACCCAAGTTTGCAGCACATCCCGTAATCACTTTTGTACTAAGTACCCCCCCCCCCCCCCCCCCCCCCCCCCCCACCCCGGGGTTGACAACTTGATCCTCACAGACAAGCAAGATAAGCCTTGAGACTAGGATAAGGTATTCGAAAGGGATATCGATAATCTTCAGATAACTAACAGCTATATAGCCAATGGCTTATTAAAATAGCCTCTGGGTATCAAGACAAGGATAACCATTTGATAATTGAATTTGGTCTGAAAAGACAAAATCCACTGAACTGAATTCATTGAAACATTGAGTCTCAATTTGATTCCCTGTGCTAGCGCTGTATGCGGATTTGGATTTCAATCCATACTTGCTTTTGCAAGTTTCTCCTGGCTCTGTGGTCTTCCTCCTGTGCTACATGTTTAGGTTTATCCATCATAATCTGCTCTACCCAGGTTATGGAAGGCTGCAAAGGGGCAATATTCCAATCTAAGTACCGATAGAATGTGCTCGGAAAGAAAGGCCTAATGAAGTGAAATTATTGTGATGATTTACCTGCAGTGACTCCTGAGCAATTTGATGAAAAATTATATATGAAAACCTAGTTTTATTTATTATCATTTATTTACAGGTATAAAGGTCAAACCTTGAACCTAATCAGGTTTTTGTCACACGTCAATAATCTTCAGTTAAGCGGTGGTCATAACATGTCGTGCACATTTTGTTAGTACGTTTTTTTGAGAGGCTACGTTCTCTACGTTTTTTCTAAAAACATGGGGAAGATGTGGAAAATGCAGAAGATGCACGTTAATCATACAGCGTAAGCTCATTATGCGCACGACATGCCTGACAGTGAGTGGTTGCGTACACCGTACATTGCGCACGTGCTGGGAACCGACAACATGCGCACAACGTACAAACTCCTTGCAACTTACACGTTATTATATAAAAACGTACTTACACATACGACACACAAATGCTTGTTATGTGCTACGTGCGTCGTCTGCAGAGCAAGTGTCTGTAGGAAAACTTGCAAAAAAACCCACACGTTGTGCGTTCGTTGTCAGCACCAAAGACTGACCTATCGATGTTTAATCTGTAGCCTGAATGTAGCCAGCACGCAGAGAAAGTTCCACATGCATTAAAACTCCTACGTCATGTCTGCGTGCTCCAAAATGTGTATAGAGTCGGTACCTATAACATACGTGTCGCAAGATTTTGCCTATGTTTTTGCTCGCATGTGCATGTATGACGGGTTGTGACCATCGCTTTAATGAACAGCCAGAAGGGAGAAGGAACACAATGAAGAAAAGGGTAGCAGGTAACAAAATCATAGCTGTAAGGCTAGGATCAACACAAGGCAAAGTTAATTATGATGAGAATTGCAATGTAGAATCCATAGCAAATTCCTGTCAATGTTGCCAACACAAAATAAACAAGTGTGGACATGACAGCCGCAACACAGGATTTTACTTGCTGCTTAATATTACACAACTTCATGTTATTAACCAATATATTTTTCTATACAGGACAGACGGTATATATATCATAGGGTACCGCTTCCAGGCCTTTTCAATTCTCATCTTTTCCCAAAAAAACACCCATGTCAAGATTATGTCGGATGTAAAGACGCTTATCTTTAAAGAGAGTGACTCAAAATGTTTTAAGCAAAATTGTGCAATTTTTAGCTCTAATAGTCACATTTTTATGGGAAAATCAGTTTGTGAAACCTAAATTTGGAAAAACAATTCAGTTCCTCAGGCCTTATTTTTGACAAACAATCACTTCCATAAGACCATGTGTTAACATGTGCCGCACATACCTGCCAATATTTTTTGAGTATCCCCCCAGATTAAGTCTTTATACTCACGTCACCATCGATTTTGAATTTCTCCAACAAGCCAGAGTTTGTATACATTCTAAACGTTGCCCGAAGCATATCATCTGGGTCCAGTAGGAAATCATCAAAATCAAATCGTGTTAAGCTAATCTTTTTCACCTCAGACGGCAGCTCTTGTTCCTGGGAATAAAGCAACATTGAACACAATAGCTTTAATAATCTTTAAACACGGTGAAAACACATTTTGAGTTTTTGATGTGCAAATCAGCTACTGAAAATCAAATCTGCATAATATAGATTAACATGCATGTTGACCACGATTCAATTGGTGTTGTTAGTTTTTGACAAAAATTATCATTTGTATCATATAATTGTGTATTTATCAAATACCTCAGCATAAAAATTTTCACTGTATTCAACAAAGTGAATGACCTTTTCCTGACAAAAGGTTAATTCCCAAGACTTCTTCAGTTTTGAAAGATATTCATCTTTGAAAGGAATCCTAATATTAACTGTGGGCGCGTGTGGCCTAGCGGAACAGTGCAGGACTCATAACAGAAGGTTGTGAGTTCGAGCCCCGCTAGTGCCAACGTGTTGTGAACCTGGTCAAATCACTTTAACACACTTGCCTCGTCGACCCGAGCGCATTGGGGAGCTGTTTAGGGGGGAATATCTGCGGCAACATTTAGTTGGACATACCAGAAAATGTTGGTGCCAAAAATAATGTGATTGTTGGCCCCAAGACCAAAATCCCACATTTTGGGTAAAATGCTATTAAATATCACCATTGTAATCAACATGAATTCCTTCTAATAAATTACACTTTTATATCAATTTGATTTACAAACCAATTGATACCATAACCCTGACTCCCAAATGCTTAAAAACTATAAAAAAAAGTCCGAATACGTCATACTAAAATGTCCCGTTTCCCCTGGGATTTGAACTCTCGACCTCCAGGCTCTGTCATCCTGATCCCATGTCCACCTATGGCAAGCCACCGAGTATGGCCTGCCATGGCAGCCATTTCGTGCCCATCTGTATCCCGTCTGTGACGTATTTGGACTTAATTAGGCGAATGTCTTAATTTTGACTTGTTTCATAAAGTTGACCACTACCTTTATGTAGATTTATGCAGTAGTAAAAAAACACAATTCGTGATTTATCACTGCTCAAGAGTTTTTATGAATTCTATACATATAACTGACATACAAAGCCTTTTTTTTTTAGAAAGGGGCAAAATATAAAGACGATGTATAAGAACTCTGTAAATAGGTGCATTTTAAGAAATTACTAAAATTATCCCTTCTAAATTATCAATAGTGTCTGAACTGACAGAAGACATATTGGAGGGGATTGTACCATTCACACACTTTCAGCTAAGTTAAAGAAGCCCTGCCCGATTAGGTCAACATTTTTTTCAAACTTTCTGAGATTTTGATACCAAAATATTCTTCATATTTATCCCATTACCAAATGATCATGTCATTGACTATAATTATTTGAAATTCGTATAACTTATTTGAAATACAGTCAAATATTATTCATTAAGAAATTATATAATGTAAAGTAAATTTAGACGACTGAGATGCTTTATTAATATTTTGACAATAAAACACCATTCTGATGGGAAGTAATACCTCCAGGACAACCTTCTACCTTGTCAATAGCCTTAGCTACACAGTGCCACACACCCACCCGAACACCATAAAACAAAGGGCAAAATGTACCTGGATAGAGTACACTTCTGATGGGGAGCTACTTGCATGATAAAATAACACCTCCAGTGCAACCTTCTGCTTTGCCAAAGCCTTGGCTACCACATGCCACACGCCCACACAAACCCCCTTAACCACAGTAAAACTTACCTGTATGCAGTCGACTTCTGATAAGGAGCTATGCACATGATAAGATAAAACCTCAAGAGCAACCTTCTGCCTTGCCATAGCCTTAGCTACACAGTGCCACACACCAGCACAAACCCCCTAAAACACAGGGCAAAACTGACCTGGATAGAGTACACTTCTGATGAGGAGCTACTTGCATGATAAGATAATACCTCCAGTGCAACCTTCTGCCTTGCCATAGCCTTGGCTACCACATGCCACACACCAGCACAAACCCCCTAAAACAAAGGGCAAAACTTACCTGGATAGCGTACACTTCTGATGGGGAGCTACTTGCATGATAAGATAACACCTCCAGTGCAACCTTCTGCCGTGCCATAGCCTCAGCTACCACATGCCACATACCCACATAAAAAACCCCTCAAACACAGTAAGACTTACCTGGATAGAGTATACTTCTGATGGAGAGCTACTTGCATGATAAGATAATACCTCTAATGAAATTTTCATCCATGCCATAGCCTTAGCTACCACATGCCACACACCCACACAAACCCCCTAAAACAAAGGGCAAAACTTACCTGGATAGAGTACACTTCTGATGGGGAGCTACTTGCATGATAAGATAATACCTCCAGTGCAACCTTCTGCCTTGTCATAGCCTTAGCTACAAGTGCCACACACCCACACAAACCCTGTAAAACAAAGGGCAAAACTTACCTGGATAGAGTATACTTCTGATGGGGAGCTACTTGCATGATAAGATAATACCTCCAGTGCAACCTTCTGCAGTGCCATAGCCTTAGCTACCACAGTGCCACACACCCACACAAGCCCCCTAAAACAAAGGGCAAAACTTACCTGGATAGAGTACACTTCTGAAGGGGAGCTACTTGCATGATAAGATAACACCTCCAGTGCAACTTTCTGCCTTGCCATAGCCTTAGCTACCACAGTGCCACACACCCACACAAACCCCCTCAAACAAAGGGCAAAACTTACCTGGATAGAGTACACTTCTGATGGGGAGCTACTTGCATGATAAGATAACACCTCCAGTGCAACCTTCTGCCGTGCCATAGCCTTTGACACCTCATTGAAACATTGTGTATTGTTGATTCCAAGGCCACAGAAAATTGTGAACGCCTGGAAAAATGACAAAAAGACAAAAGCAGATTGAAGTCATCACCTGTTTTGTTTAAAAAGACACAAAATTTATTTCTTATTTTCTTTAGGACTCGTAAGTTTAATTTAATTTGCTAGTATCTCTAAACACGCTTAACTACAAACATGTACCATTCAAATTTCGTTCGTCACATATGAGAAACTATACAAATACATGAATAAAAGTCAAGTACAAATCTGAAAAATAAACAGCTTAAATAAAACAATGCATCCATATTTTAAGTCTCTGCCTGCTTCGTGCTCACAAATACAAATACAAAAATTGGCATGACTATTTATGAGGAACTTGTAAAATCAGCATAATAAACATCTTTTAAAGTAGAGAATAAAGTAAATTTACAAATCACTTTGTATGAGGAGAATTTTTATGATAGAACAAATATCAAATACAAATATTATATATGTTTGCTATTAATCTGAAAAATTAAAATATCAAAATCAAGGACTGAGCGCCACAAGGCCGTATCTGCATAACAATAATCCCAAGAATAAAAGATTTGTTCTTTCCAGATGGATGATCCAATTAGAATATTCATCTAAAAAATACAGTAAACCATTTTTTCTAAATTATGGGTTTACTCACATTATGCAACCCGTCATATTGAATGGTACCTTAAGGTCGGCACAGTAAATTAAGAGATACGGGCCATTGAAGCTGAACATAGTCAAAAATCACGTCCAAGGTCGAATTTCTAATTTCATCAGAAACGTTACCTTTGAAATGTATTCTATCATATTAATCAGGTTCCAACATCCAAAACAAAAGACAGATGTTTAAAAACTGAGATGAAATTCTTCCTCCATTCAAGTTTTACCAATACAGAAACTTTTAAACTTCCATTAAAAACATTAACAAATTAAAATGATTCGGATAAATTGTAGAAACTCATTATAAGAAAGTTGCTGGAATAGAGAAATTAGTTCATATCCATCCATTTTTTCCCATTAGGTTTCTTCACCCTTTGAACCCTGGCCATTCCACGTGTATCTATACTGCTGACCCAGGCCGACCAGAAAGTTAAAAAACAAAATATAACCCCTAAACTTACTTTGATTTTGATTTCTCTTGCTTTACTCTTTCATTTTATTGTAGTCTTAATTGTTCCAATAACTAGCATTCACAAAAGAATGATATTTATGTCGATCAACATATTTGACATTTACGTTGTAGTCTATGGGAAAAACCACATTTGTTGAAAATTTTGATCGAATTTACGAATTTTCACCTCTTTCGAGTTAATAAAAGCAAACTGACCCATCAACCATGGGTTCAAAGTTTAATTGATGTCTTCCGATATACATAAGACTATTGAAAATTGTAACTACCCATGCTTGTTGACAGACACATCAAGTTTCTGACACATGACCTAGAAAGCAGGTAAACCGGCTCATCGGGTATACGGTACATGTACACGTGAGCCGGTATCCCGGCTCGTCGGGTTCAAAGGGTTAAATCAAAACAATGCGAAATGAAAAAAGGGGAAAAAACGTCATGATAAAATTGTCAAGAAAACTAATGACACAACAAAGTAGACTGCCCACAAGTTGTTTTTTATTGTTTGCAGCCCCCTCCCCTTCCAACTTCTTATTATGATACTGCACTTGATCAAAACAAACAGCCTGTCCATTATCATGATTAAAAAGCACCGAAATATGATTTGATTACAAATGCATCCTAACAAAACTTCCCCTTTCTTCTTGGGTATTTCTCCAGGGAAATAAGCATATTTGTGAGCAATTTCATCATCAATCAACTTAATTAGAAAATAAAATTTCAATAGGTTTTGTTTTGTCTTTATCAATGTACAGGCATGTAATGGTTAAAAGGAGAAAATCATGTATGCTGTTGAGGTTTGAGTTTCCTTGCATTCTTAAATTACACAAATGTAAATACACTCCCGCTCGAAAGTATTTCTGCATAATTAAAAAGGTTCAGAAACCTAATTTCTTATAATAAACGACCTAAAATCATCAAAGATTCATACTAGTACAGGTAACTTACCTATTCAATATGAATGAATCAATGTTTGTTTTACTATTTTATCTTCCATTGCCATAAATATGGCTGACTTTATAGGCCATATACAAATACACCACAAGTACAAATCTCATTAACATGCAACTTATCAAATTTTCATAACCTCATTATTACCTTGTAACCGGTTAGAATATTTTCCGGTTGTAAGTTTTAAAACAAATGCGCATAAATGTATATAAACCCACTTTTTTATGTGCAAACGAAAGAAGTAATGTGCATTACACGCCGTATTTTCAAATGCAGTGAATGCAATTTTGGAGTTAGTTCAATGTCAAAAAATGATGTAAATTGGATAAACCCTTTTGAGAATGGCTGAATAAAGTTTTTGTGCGGAAATACTTTCGAGCGGGAGTGTACTTTATTAGTTTTAACACCAGTTATAAGTGCTGGTATCATAAAATACCAGATGAATTTACTCTTTTAAAAAATTTCCCTATGGGGTTTTTTTTTTGGTAAAGATAAAATGTTCCCAGCTTAGCCTTATTTTAATAAAAGATGTATTAAACTAAACTGTTTTATATTGGTTTATATTCAAGATATATGTCTATATCATAGCTCAACTTTCAGATAATTATGCAAGTTAATTCTCACAACCAATTTCCAATTCAAATAGTTTCACTGACCTGTGTTGTCATGAATACATTGTTGCAAACACTCTCACTGAATTTCCCTATGTAATTGTTTTTAAAATGTTCCCAGCTTAGCCTTATTTTAATAAAAGATATATAAAACAGCCTTATAACTGCACTTTTGAATAACATACAGATCACACACAATTACAATAATTTCCAGACATATTCATATGCAAGATTTATATTCAAGATGTCTATTTCATAGCTCAACTTTCGGATAATTATGCAATTTAATTCTCACAACCAATTTCCAATTCATATTTTCAAGATGCAACTTCTCATCCCAAATAAAAAAGATGTCGCATAACAGAAAATGGTAAAAAGTACCCTACACTGACATTTGAGAGAGTTGGAAACACGAAACACATCAAGACATCAACTACTGAAAAGAATACCCACTGTTTGACTTTGGTCAAATTATGTAAGCAAAAATCACCAGCTGAAGAACGATAAATGGATGACGTGCAATAACAGATTTCTAAAAGATGATAGCATCAAGATCAAATGTCTTAAGGGTTAGGGTCCCATATGTTTGCTAAGTCAATCTCTACAAATATGTGATGGGAATGTGTGGTAACACTGACACCAACTTTCAAACCTCCTCTTACCGAATGAGCCCCTTTTAATTTATCACAAGTTGTTCTCACTGGATGACTCGCCCCCTTTAAATGCTCTCTCACGTAATGATCACATTTTCTGAAACAAAATAGTTTCACTGAATGCAGGATCCATGAATACATTTTTGCAAACACTCTCACTGAATGCCCCTCAAACAAAAATGTTCTCACTAAATGACCATAACTTTTGGTGTTAATTTGGAATTGCCATGACTGTGGGCATGGGCGTCATTTCAGGGGGGGACAGGGGGACACGTCCCCCCCCCCACATTTTGAAGGGTGGGGGACATAATATCAGGTGTCCCCCCCACTGTTTTGAATACAAACGATTTATTTGCCCCCGGGACCCCCCCACACTTCAAAATGAAATGACGCCCATGACTGTGGGTCTGTGTGAGTGTACATGATAACACCTCTTGGTAACACTCAATATTTATACCATAAGGATCATTATTTATTTACAATATACATGCTAAAGGAATAGCTCATCAACAGAAGCCCTTCTAATTTGCACTAAATTTCAGCTCCTTACTAAATGGCTCCCTTTATCAAAACATGATGGCTTCACCAAAAGACCCCTAATTTTTATAGTCCTCACCAAACCACCCCATATTTTATGGTTGTCCTCGCGGAAAGATCCCTTTTTTTCTTTAATTCATGTGTCATCCCAACTACTAAAGACCACTACTTTTCGCAGACCTCTGTCACTTCAAAATGATCATAATCATAGATTGCTGTTTTACACTTACAGAAGTTACAGTGAGCTCACAAAATTTTTTAGAACCAAATAAAAAAATAAAAAAATCAAATAAAGTTTTGAATATATTGCAATCAATATCATAATTCTGTTTAAATATAGATATTTTCCTTGTTTAAATAACCAAAGTAAATATTCTATCCTGGCAAAAAAATTATCGGCTCCAAATATCTGGGGAATCAGTTTCAGAATCTAGTGGACAAACCTTAGTCAAATAATGTAAATTGAGGATTTTCTATAATAAATATTATACTTGTGTATAAATGTTTAAAGATCTTCCTTGTTTAATCTTCCACGGTAAACTTTCTGTGCTGGAAAAGTGATATTGGTAGTGAAGTATTATAGTTGGCGCCGAATTGTGATAGGGTGAAAACATTGGCCTCAAAACAAAAAATTTCGCTACCAAACATTTGGTCGTGACTACAATGAAGAGTGACTACAATTAAATAACTTCAACACCGAGTTGAGACCAAATAAAATTTCGTGCTAGATTGCACATGTATTGAATTGCCATATATACATTGCACCAAATGTTTGTTACCAGTTTATACTTTAAATTCGATGGCAAATATTTGGTGACATCACGATCAAATTGTTGGTAGCGAAACTTTTGTTTGGAGGCCGATTATGTTTTGAGCCCTATTCTGTTCTGCAAAATATGATATGTTCTCAATCCCTGGTGATCAGTGTTATTATATTTAGTGGACCAAACCAAAAGACAAAATTAGACTTTTGGTTTGGTACACTATTGCTCCTATTTTTTGTAAATCATCTTTTTTACCATATATGACCTTTGACCATGGTATGTGACATATGACCTCGTAAATTTAGAATAATTTGAGTTTATATCAAATTTGTGGTTGCTTTTATTTTGCAAT